>JAOBYE010333318.1:0-30371 GCA_025403585.1 Parazoanthus swiftii | reverse complement strand
ACCGTGTAGTACGGTCTCATATTTGCACTCGTTTTGATGCATATTTGCACTCTAAATTGCCATGTCGTATAATAAAAGATAATATATAGTATATTTTAGTGGGTTAGCTTATTCTAAACGTATAGTTTATGATTTGTTGTAAGCTCACACTCTGTCCGTGAGCATTGATCCGTTAAACATTTTATTACTGTTAATATTATTCTGAAAATGGTAAAACTTGATAAAAAAAAATACTGAGCTAACAAGGTCCCAGCAGAGAAACCTCTGAGAAGGGCTGTTCTTCCTGATAACACTTCCTTACCTTAAACAAGAGAGTATCGTCAGCCAAGAATTTAGGCAGATTGCTGTCTCTGAGAGCCCTTATCAACACCACGTCCTCGCTCAGATCTGGGTTGCCTCGCTTCAAGGCGCCAGCCATTACCAGAACAGACTTGACAGCCCTCATGCCGAAATCATAGTGATCCTGTTGTGACAGCTGCTCGCTACACAGACGGTACATCTGCACCATTTTTCGAGCAAGGGTTTTGGAAGACTCAAAGCCTTCTGAGTATAACACCACTTCTGCAATTAGGGCTGTAAATTGATAGAAAGATGGTGTAACAGTTAGATATATACTGTCACAACATAATTTACAAGAGTAACAACAGAACAATGTACATGTATCTTGCATTTTGTGCTGGAATTTCAACACTTGCTACATGTAACCACTGGAAAGAAATCTCATTGGGGCATGATAATAAACTTATCATGTTACCTTCTGCATTGTTACATTTCAGATTTTATTGACAGTCAGAGTAAAAAGCACGCAGAGGAGGCACATGGGTAGTTTTTTTGTTGTTTTAATAACAACTCCCTGACATCTGACCAGTAAACGTGAGCCCAATCTCAATTATAAATTCTGCCTTCAGTTGCACACGACTAACAACTTTTCGCTTGCAACACAAATAGCTCTAGTACTAAAACACAAACATTTCCTGTTGGTATAGTTGTAACAAGTGTCTTGCACAGAAGTATAACAAATATTATTAACAGCTGTCTGCTTCTGTAAAGGGAAGGTAAGACCAACTGTATTCAAGCAGGGCAGCCCTTTATGCGCTGGGATGATTTCCATGGAGCACTATATATGTCTACGTTACAAATAAAAACTCTACTTACAGGAGTGGACAAAACGAAGAACACCTAAATCTATTCAACACAGAAAAGGGGCAATCAATCTCGTCTCCAGATTCCTCTTAAGAACTAGAAAGAAACAGTCTCAATGCCGGTGAAACTGGGTTGAACAATTAAAGCAAGTTAGTTTTAATATATTTTAATGAAGAACAAAACAAGCTGTAGAACTGCAAAATGTGTGGCAGTGAATGGAATTGACATTCCTCAACCATAGAGAGGATTACAAGTTTTTGTCATTAAAACTCAAAAATACTGATTGAACTTTGTTTGTTGGAACATCTCAACCAAACATAGTGGAAATAGCGTTTGTTTTACATAATTGATATGGTACAAAGTTCCAGTTTTTTTGCCTTGACAATGTCCTTTTAGAATGGTGCCAGTAGTCTTACCATAATCAGGCACCATCATAGCCATTGGTCTAAACAAGGCCTTCAAGTTATCTGGCAGCTCGGTACGTCCTGCATAACCAGGGTTCATTGTAATGAAGGCAGCACAGCTAGCAACCAGTTTGATCTCACGACCCTCAAACATGAAGCGGGAAGCCTGGGCAAGAGAAACGGCAAAATAGTATTTAGATTGTTTTATTGAAACACCACGAATTGTATGAATGGGTTTTGTCCCGAATGAGCAAGCGACTGTACGTTGAAACTACGCCAAAGTAGCTGTAAGTATATACCTCTTTAGAGCGTGTCAAAATAGAAAATCGCATTGACGTACTTATACCCTGACACAATTTATTCAACGTCAAGTACAAGTCAACTTGGCACAACACATCTCGTGGTTCTTGTAGAACATATTCCAAATAGTATACCAAGATCAAACATCAACAAAGTCTAACACTTATGTTGTTTAATGCAATTTTTAAGTTTTTATCTGGTGGCCCCGGTTGATGTTTCACACTGTAAGTCTTACTACCTACAGATTTATTTGTAATTAATTTTTTGTTACGTACCAAAAAAACAATTTATAATTAAAACTTTAAAAAATATAACATAACAACTAAAATTAACAAAAAAACCCCACAGATTTACTGGCATATTCGGTATCTAAGAAATTAATAACAGCAACATTGGAACCTATTTTCAACCACACGATTTTTCTGAGCTTGCGAATGGCTTTTTCCCGACCTTCACTGGCCACGTGCAAAGTTTCTTTTCTCTTGCTAACAATTTATTGATGTGTTTTTTGAAGAGCTTTCAAACTTATGAGTTCAATAAGAGTCCAAAAGTTTCACAACAATTTAAATACGTTACCTTGGCAACCTTGGCGTTTCTGATAGTTAGAAGCTGTTGTGCAATGACAGACAGCACCTCGATGTCAATACGGTTGAACTCGTCAAAACAACACCACGCACCAGACGTGGCCAGTCCTGAAAAGAAACGGCCCATCATCTGCAGAACGCAAACAGAAATTACAGGCATTAATTTAAGTACTGCAATCATGTGCGTATGTAGTATATAATCTGTTGTGCCTTTCTCGTGATCGCGGGTACAAATGTCTACATCCGACAGACTAAAACTGATTTTCATCAACTTTTTGAAGTCAAAATATATCCAGCACAGATACGACTAACTAAAAAATTACCTGTTGTTCGGGTTACTCTGAGAAAGGCAAACTGGCAAAAATTATGCTTTACTAAAAGTTTTACGTTTATCTGTACACCTGGCTTCAAACATCTGCTACATTTTTCAGAAAAACCAATAAAGAGACCCCAAATTTAACTTTCAGTTAAAAAAAAGTTCTAGATTCGCCCTGAAGAACTAAGGTTAGTTAAATAAATCGAACAACAAGCAATTTTTGTCTGGCCTTAGAGAGCATTTTCCAGATGTGAGAGATGTATAAAACTACACTTGAATTCAGAAACGTCGTTGCTTGTCTCTGCCAATCTTCGTTTAGTTCAACACGTTGAAAAATATGAAAGTTTTATTGCCTTTAAAACAACTGATGAAATCCCATAAAATATATGTGAATTTAAATAAACTTTAATTCAGTTCTATAATGTGAAACAAACACAAAAGCGGGAGTTAAAAGAATTAATAACAGCCATTTACCTTGTAGTCAAGACCTTCCGAGCAGTTAAATACCACACACTGCTTGGCAAGTGCTTTAGCCAAATCCTGGAAAAGCAAAACATATAAAACAAACATTGATGTAGACTGTCATCAGCTTCTTTCCATTTTGGTCATACTATAGATACGCAGACTTTTTTTCTAACCTTCCACTGAAGTCACCCACTTATTTTCATCTTAAACAACAGATACATTCAATGACAATTTGATGTCTCTAAAAACCATTAAGGATTCTAAAAACCAAGCACCGACGTAAACAGCTCCAATCTAAGCAGATACCTTTGTTGTTTCAGTTTTGCCAGTGCCTGCTGGTCCGGCAGGTGCTCCACCTAAATCCAGCTGCAGAGCTCCCATCAGGCAAAGGTAACAGCGATCCTGTAGAAAGATATTACAATATGTTATATAAACTTAGGTGAAAAAACAGGATTTCTCTGTGATCTAAAGCATCAAATGATTCAAATGCCGTTTCAAACTGTACAGAAGACAACGAATTATCTCTCGATCCCACTCAAAAATCTATAGAATGTTCCATAAAAAGTTTGACTATTTTTCATTAATTCAAATGCCACTGAAACTTACAAATACATTTCAGTCTACTAAGTCGTTGGAAGCCACAACTTCAGGTAAAAGATAAAAAGCTAAGCCCTTTAACTTTCTCTCGTTATTAATACGCAAGCGGCCATATGGCGGGCGCGGTAGGGAAAGGGTTAAGTCTGAGTGAACTCAAGTCTCCTTTCTCAGTGATGGCGAGCAACGGATTATGAACTCACTGGCAATTAGTTATCCAGGTTTGTTCCTTATGTAGTTTTGTCATAGTGACTATTAAAATATTTTGACCGTCATTCATACTGCTCTTTTAACCATGTCTGTCCTGGAGGTGCCGTAGGGAGGGGAAATCCTTCGTACTTACAGTAAGCGGAGTAATGACGAGACGTGCCGATGCTCCAAGGTACTCATAACCATATATGTACATGGAGTTAGACATGCGCACAACGCAGTTGTCCAGGTCTGGGTCCCAATAGTACCGCAGCTGTTTTACCCATTCAAAGCTGCTCGTGTCATCTACCTGTAAAAAAGAAGATACGATGGCTTCGTCAAAATGCCTAAGTGGAATATTCTTTGGAATGTAACATGTATAAACCAGTTATTTCATAGTAAAATCAAGTCTGTAGGTAGCTAAGCTGAACTAGTAGGAAGCAGGACGTTGACGCTGTACCAGCTGAGATCCAAGAAGGGTGAAAATGTGGAGTTTGTTCGCGACTTATTCTTTCTAAAGCGGGCTTGATCAGCCATCTTAAAGCCCATGCTAGAAGAGGTCAACCTATGCAAGTTTAAAGAAGTGGCTACCCTCTGTCAAGAGAAAGCAATCATCATTGAACTGGTGGGCTACATTTCCAATTCTGGAATAGCGCTTATCGACTTCTAAGGAACTACGCACTAGATTCAACAAGAAGAATAGCATTTACGGAAGCAATTTTTGCAGCTTAAACTTCTACAACACATCTTGTCGTTCCAACCTACAGTTCTTCAGTTCTTACCTTCTTCTCAACCATTCCGGTCACAATGTCTCTAGCATGGACGTCGATTGTTATCAAAGCACACAGAATACTACGAGTCAGTTTGGGAAGCTCACCACGAACAAGTGCTGCCAGATTGTTCAGGTTCTGTATAGAAAGATGTTGCACGATTAAAACGTTCTATTTTTTCCTTTTTGTTTATGACTACAGTTTTTTGTTTGTTTCTCATATTGTCACAGTGTTTTACAATAATAATTTCAGATTTACATAGTCGATAAAACAAGTCCCCACTTGTTGTAGAAGCTTTCCCTAGCGTGAGAGGCGAAAAGTTTTTCAATGTCAATTTTTTCTTTGAGTAAAGATAGATTGTAATTGTGAAACTTGGGTATTATTATAACATGGTTCAAGACTATTTAAGACTAAAACGTTCTATGTCTAAAATGTCTTATGTGAAGAGTAAGTAATGTATACGTAAGAAGTGTCAGTGCAACAGATTGTTGTCAAGATAAACACACTAATTTTGTTTCTTTTCTGTAAACTACGGTGGAACAATAAGAAACCTACAGCGAAATTGTGGCTAAGCGACAGGCAAATACTGAAAAGGTGCGAAATCATTTTCAAACCATCACAAACACTGATTCTGCAATATATTATTAACGTCTGTCTAAATAAAGTCACGTAGCTTCCCATTAAAAGCTCGAAGAAATCTTGAAAACGTACAAAAACACAAAAAAGGTGGATTTCAGTAATGAAGGTTCAGAAATCAAGGGTGTCTAGTCTGTAATAGAGCTGTAGCGTTACCAAGTCTTAATAGTTTAGTGTTTTTTCATTGTTTTAATCGGCTCTATCGATGGCATCTCTTTATCTTAACTTTAGGACCACAACTGCCCTACTTCAAAATATCAACAAATCACGGCTTGTTTGCATTTTTTTGATCTGTCTGGAGCATCATACAAAATAATTTCAAAACCTCTGTCTCGAAAAAAAATTGTTGGCTGAGTTCTATTGTATTGTATTGTATTGTATTGTATTGTATTGTATTGTATTGTATTGTATTGTATTGTGATGTGTCATCGTGCGTTGTGTTTTGAGTTTTAGGAAGGCTACAACACAATGTAAAAGTACCTGATATTAAAGATTTAACAATAACAAATTAAAGCTTTAGGATAGAGAATTTTCATCTAATTTTAAAAGCGTTTGTTCATCTTGTTGAATTTTCAATCGTCATAATCATCATTTTTTTGTCCGCAAAAATCACTCTTAAAGAAGACGTATAACGAATGCCTAATTGAAATTGCTCCTTTACAGAAACTCGACTCATGTAATTTATCCAATCATTTTAAAAGAAAACATCTTAATCTACCAAGTTACTTCTGCCAGTTTTGACACACTTTACCCCAATTCATTACTTTGCCAAACTTAATATGGGTGGTGTATATTATATGGCATTTAAACGAAATTATTTATTGACTGCATACAAAGCCGTCAATGTCTCATTGTTAAACAGCCAGCATCATTGTGTGAACACACGAAAAGCATCACGGGATACCTGGAAGGACGATTGTTCTGCCCCTTTCATTGCTTCAAGTCGATCACCATCAGTTGTAAGACACTCGGTAATGTTGCGGCACCACATGGTCTGAGATATCATGAGGATGATCTACAGTGGAAAACAGAAACTGATCAGTGACTCTGCCCAGCACTAAAGTGCAGTTGTTTCAGGTTATATCGTAATAAGACATTAGAGTTCTTTCCAAGGGATTCTTCATTCACCTTTCCGCGGACAAGGATTTCATACTTGAGTATCACAATTCAGTATGCCATTCATTGAGTATCAGCCAACTAGTGTCCGTCCTGCACTCTTGATGACAGTGTACACATATACAAAGTTGCTTCATTTCGTACTATACCTGGCTGGCGTGCAAAGTCACCCATTCTTCTCGCGGTCGACTCTCAAAGTCAGTAATGGCAGCCTTGGCCAGTCTTCTCAGTGATAACACCATAGATTCTTCAACTTTTCCCAACCAGTCTTCAACGTTTCCACGAGCTTTTAAACCCTACAAAACAGACACACAACCCTCGCTAAATGATCATGCAAAGGTCACAAAACATTCAAATATTCCAAAAGCCAATCAGAACAAACTTTCACAAAACTTTACTAATGAAGTGTACAGCAATGTAAATTACAAGACAGCAGTTGGTTGTTACAGTGTAACTGTAATTCTTGTTTCTTTTATAACAAATAAGGTTATCATTAATCCTACAGTGACTAAAGTCTGAAAATCTTTAAAAAAACCCTTGTATAAACTAGGTAGTGTAGTGTAATCGCCATTTAAAGCGTGTTCTTGCATTTCTAAAGACGGCATGTCCGTTGGTAAATGATTGTTACTGCCTTGCAGTGTAGTATTTCTGGAGAGTTGAAAATGTCTGAATTACTACAGCTACTCTTTAAGTAAATATTCCGCAAAATTCTATTCACGCTGGAATGTTTAGCCGGTCATTGTTGATCACCAACCTTTGTAAGGGCAACCCGCTCGCCCTCTGGAGAGAGCATTGCAAGGATGTCATTGGTCTTCGTTTCCACTGCTTTACTCGCCGATTGAGCTGAGGAAAGAATAGGCTTACATGTAGTCCAGTAGATGATTTCCAACAAGCAGTTTAGAACAAGTGCCGCTTCACACCACTCACTGAACAGGTTTCAACTAATTATGATTGAAAAACGATTTGACAGTTTAAAAGGACTGGCATAAAACTTGTACAAGCAAATTGCTTTATCGTTACAATGTTCAAATGCTTTTTTACAACGCCTGAAAACCTATAGAAACGTAACAGTACCAACAAACTTCAGTTAAACAATCAAGTTTAGTGTCTGATATGCATGCGGTACTTGATTAACAAACATGTTGGAAATATGCCATTAGGCTTCTAGGATCTATGGGAAACGCAGGTAGGGCGAAATAAACTGGAAGTAGAGTCCAGTAGTAATCCAGTTACGATTTTTAAGTGTGTTATTTGTCGCTATTAAAAATCAACTATTAAAGCCAAAAGTAGATTTCTTGAAACGAACACTGGACGAAACAGACGCAGTGAGTGTCACAGCCACCAGTCAATGTAAACATTTTGTATCGCATCATTTCTTGTAATGTGAGTCAACAAATGAGTCAGTTACAGAAAGCGAGCCTCCTTTTCGATTTCATTGACCCAGAGATATAAAGAGAGTCCTTACACCTCCTGTGTTTTGAAAATCCAGAAATTTCAAGGAGTAATTATTAATCACACCAAATAGAAATACAAAGGTTTTTCTTGGTCGCAGTCCAGAAAATTCATGATTCAAATGAGTAGAATACTCAAAACCCGGCAATGATTTTAAAAATTCTGGAACTTTCTTTCAATTTTCCAGGAGTCAGGTTATAATTTCAAAACCATTCAAGAGGTTTTCAGGAACAAAATAAAAATGCCAGGATTTTCCAAGAATCCTACCAGACGTCAAATCCCTCCATAAAGTACTTACGCCTTTCTCCGCTGGGAGTGACAGGTTTTTCCCCTCCAGGGGTCTGGGGAGGCTGAGCAGCTGTACCGAATTCCAGCCTGAGAAACAGACAATTTCAGCTCCGTAAAACGATCCCAACTATTGTGTTTCATCACGAAATTTAAAACACAAAGGGAAAACTTACTTGGAAATGGCGTCAAAGCATTTCTGTAGGTGAGGTTGCACAGCATGGGGATTGCGAGTTTGGGACAGAATCTCCAATAGTTCGTCATTGGAAAGAAAGTAAAATCTAAGAAAAAAAGAAGACGTTCATCAGAAAGCAAATATTATAAGCCATTCATGATAAAGACATGCTTTCCATAACTGCATAACGCATAACAATGTGTAGACTTTATAAAGAAACCACTGTATGAAACATGCAGTCACTTTGCAAACTTTTTCTAAATTAATCTTAGATATTGTAACTACCGTTAACGAAACCTGCATTTTAATATAACAAACTAAGTTTGGGCCAATTCAGATCAATCATTTAGTAAGCTGCTAGTTAATAAGTAAGTTGCAAAATTTTAAAGTTCATAGTCAAAATTTAAGTGTAACAATTTTAGTTTCTATAAATATTCAAATCCTACCTACCTACCTCTTGCGTAAATACTTGCCCACTTACTTACTCACTTACTGAATCACTTAGTTGCTTACCTACTGATGGGTTATAATCAACAAGAGTTGATATGGTATGTTTTTCGCCGTAAGGTTAGAGGTAAAGCTGACGTTTCGAGCGTTAGCCTTTCGTAAGTCTGCTCTGACGAAGGGCTAACGGTCGAAACATCTGCTTTACCTCTAACCTTACGGCGAAAAACATACCATATCAACTCTTGTTGATCATAACTCATATTCAGCTCACTCGCCAACGCAGAGAAACAGTTTTTTCAAAACTAGTCTTCCAGTGCTTACCTACTTACTTGCTGACTTACTTACTTACTTACTGACTTACGTACTTACTGACTTACTTAGTTGTTAAAATACTTACTTACTTACCTAACTATCTACCACCCTACCTACGTAAGTACTTAACCACCTACCTACTTATCTACCAATCTACTTACGAACCTTTTAACGCTTTCCACCATAGTAAAAATTAGCATAATCTTAACTTCTTATTCAGCTCTACGTCCTTATATGTTGAGCATTAAGCACGTTTACAGATCTAGTGAACACCACGTCTGTTATTTATTTTATACCTACAAATCAAACACATACATTTGTACCTGCTTAACTTCATGCGTGTATACATAAATACCTTTTACCTACATACCAATCAAATAATTGTACCTACCTACCTACCTACCTATCGACATACATACCCACCTACCTACATACATACGTACCGTGGGAAGATAACACATTTAGACTCGAGATATGCTTCGAGACACTTCTGAATCTGGTCTAGAAGGGCATTGTTGTTTTGGAACGTCTCAAGAAGACCTGAAAGTATTAAAAGTAATGAAGTAACTTTGCATGCGACGTATTCAAGTTGTTTTACTATTTGTAATAAACATAAAGAGCATAAAAATGTACAACAAGAATTGATGTATATATGTGTGCACGTATGTATGTCTACTTATGAATGTATGTGTGTGTTTATGTGTGTATGTGTGTGTGTATGTACGTGCGTATGCATGTATGTATGCATGTATGTATGTATGCATCTATGCATGAATGCACGTATGTATGTACAGTATTTACAGTATGTACGTATGTTTGTTATTTTTCGTGTGAGTATGTATGTATGTTACTGATTCTAACTGATTCTTTCGTAAAAAGAAAACAAGGACAGCTATGTAGTGAAACACACACATCTCAACCTTACCAGGCTGGGTAGCAGCCCTGAGTGCATTCGGTAACCTGTACACCTTCCTCATGATTTCCTTCCACGACTTATCAACAGTCATAAACATTTTGGCCTCGGCAGGCAGTTGGCGCTGGATATCTGGAGCGCTGAAAATACTCTCCAGGTACAACCAGTTCCGCTGACAGGTCAGCCACTCATCCTACATGGAAAAAATTCGATAACAATTGAACACTGTATTTCAACAATATTTATCCAAGGATGTTAATTCATTTGCAAACTAATCTAAGCAAAATTCTGCATAAATTACATACTTACAAACTCTTGCAAGCAACATGAAGAAATTTTAAAGACGATTAACGAAAAATAAGGTGCAAAGAAATTGGTAATCATTTCCTATTTTCTCTGTATGATCCAATAAGGTAGGACATTAACCGTACGTGGGCAAATGGATCTGCAAGTGCCTTGGGATTTTGAATATTATCAAACAGCAAGTGAAGGAGGTTGTTGTGCCTTGTATTACAGTTGCGAATTGTTGTTTTGACCATGATAACACAAACTACAAAATATGTTTTGGCATGAAAATCTAATGGCTTAAACAAACGATTATGATTGTAACAATGTTGGCAAACATGTTCAAGATAATAATGATTTATTTGTTTGTTTGTTGTGTCTTATGAAAGTGTCAGTGTCATGCTTACAATCAGGATTGCAAAATAGTGTGGCATTGACAGCCATAGCAATAACAACGGTGAGAAGTATACTGACTAATAATTTACGAAAGTCAATAATATGGTATGTGTAATTCAAATATCATACACTTCTTTAGAATAAATACGATTGAAAAATCAAACTCTGTTTTAAAAAAAATTAATCGTATGCATCCCGAGCCAAGTGGCTCATTTATAAGGGCGATGTTTATCTCCGGTTTCTTTAGAGTTACGCGAATAACAGTAATAATAATAATATTAAATCTTTACTGAGGAAGGCTCCTGTCACTCAGAGAGTGGTTTTCAAGGAGGTCCTCAACAGTCTGTGACTCTCCCTGGACAGGACACTAATGACCATCCCAGGTCAGCCCCAAGTAGAAGCCGGTACTCATTGATACACTTGAGCCGAATGGGACAGGCTAAGTTGAGTAAAGTGTCTTGCTTAAGGACACAAGACAGTGGTAAGGATTCGAAGTCACGACATACAACCTATAACTATACCATGAACTGGGTATATAATCTTAATACCACAAACAATTTCTAGAATTTATCTGAAATCTATAAAAATTGATACTAATGTAAAACGATTTTACCATGGTCTCGCTGAACAGATGAAGCTGTCGGACCCAATCTTCCACACGAGGTCGGATTGGCCCAACATGACGAGACCCTGCGATCGTAGAGACGTTGACCTGAAAAAATAGTCAAATGCAGTCTTAAAATCGACTTTAAGTACAAAATAAAGCACCCCTATATTTCCTTTAAAGTCGAATTTATCTCGTTTCTTCTACATTACGATATTCTACATACATGTGCATAATAAAAATATACTACTCATACTTATCAAAAACCAGCCATTCGTAGGATAAAACTTTTAAATCTTTACACATACCATGCTGTCATCCAGTAACGCCTGCACGTCATCTACTCCACCCAAAATGAACACGTCCTTAGAGTCACGATGAGGCAAAACTATAAATTCTGTCTGCTTCCAAGCATCCTCAACCTGTTAAAAAATATTCGAAAAGAACATTTAAATGGACTATTTGCAACCGTTCGGCAAAACGAAAATAGCAAGGACAATTATTCCACAAATGCGCATTGGGTATAAGCTCATATCCAACAAGCGTGAGTGGAATAATTTTTTTATTAAATACCAAACACTGTATAAAAACATCTCGAACATAATATTCTACCAGCTCGAGTTTTAGGCCATTCTGAGGGAAAATACTCCGTGATAAAATTGTCAGTTTCCATAGTTGGACAAACTACAGGAAGAAGCATTTGGACATTAAGTAGAGAGCCAATCAGATTACCAGAAATTCAATATCCAGTGTTTGGTATTCAATAATATGTATTGTTCATCCAAAAGCATGATATAAAGGCTGGTCTCACATGGCAAAGACTAGTGCAAAGCCACTAAGTTTTGCAACATGGTGTCAGTAGTGGGGTTTTCTGGTAACTAAACTACAATGTGCCTAGCCTGGCAATAGCAAGGAATCCCTTGTATCATGTTATATTAAAATATCGTATTTCACACTTCGTGTACTCCAGTAAATACAGTTGCTGACATTACTATGGCAAAGAACAAGGTCTCACTCAAGGACCATGTTCTGTTTCTAATTATGTGTTTACTGAACTTTGTTCAACAAAGACGTAAACATAGTTTGCTTATTGCTACGAACTAACTTATAACTTTATTTACAAACTATATTTACTTCTTTGTTGAACAAATGTCAGTAGTCGAGCTTGAGGCTGTATTGGCGACAGGTACAAACGTCAGAAGTAAAACTGGTATCGAACCAATAAAACCTCTCCCTACCCCTGCTGATCTGATCCAGGTTTTGTACCTCCCCTTATATATTAAAAAAAGTCTGTCCGACGAAAGGCTTGCACTCAAAATTGAGTTTTAACAAGAAAATTTACGACGGCTTCCAAACTAAACTCCATATAACTGGCATACTTACGCGGAACTTGTCTCTAAAAACTAGTCTTATCAAAATTTTTAATAAAAGCGCAAGAGCAAGAAGAACCTGCGTTTGAGGTTATAACATATACCTGGCTCCCAGGCATTTTTAGCTTTTTAGTTATTACTGGAAGCCAGTACCCTATCATTATATATTATTTTTTTCCATTCTAATTAATGAATTGATGTAGTTTTTTTGGGTACAATAAAGTGTTGTTGTTGTTGTTGTTGTTGTTGTTGTAAAATTCCGATAATAAGCCACGAGGCTTATTTTTGGTCAAACGGCCTTTTCGCCGGGGGGGGGTGTTACACATGCATGGACGATTATTTGCGCTTTGAAAACGCTAATATTTGTTCGAAAGTTGGTTCCTAAACGCGCCGGGTTTGCACCCAAATTTGAGTGCAAGCCTTTCGTCGGACAGATTTGTTTTCATATACAAAGAGAAGTACAAAACCTGGATAAGATCAGCAGGGGTAGGGAGAGGGTTTTATTGGTCCGATAACAGTTTTATATCTGACGTTTGTACACGGTTGCGCTTATTATCGGTATTTTTTTGTATTTTATCTTTTAATATTTTAGCACTTTACTCTTCCAAGTCTTATTAGTTTCATCTTTCTCGCAAATTAAAAAACGCCTTGTTAGTTGTTTCGTCCTTTGACAAACCTCTTTGTACCATTCGTTTACCGTTATCACCCCTGACCGTTTTAGCACCATTTCGTTTACTGTTAACTGGCCGAGACAGGCAAACCTAGAAGGGACTTACAGTCATATTACCAGCTCTCCCTCTACTCTCCACCAACAACCAATGTCATTAGCAAGTTCAAAATTAAATACCTTTTTCAAGATGGCTTCCAAGGAGGCCTCGCTGGACGCCTGACCAGCCACTTCCTCGATGCTCTCCGTGTGGTCAAACGCGTCGATTCTGTTCAAGAGGCCCAGAGTCAGCGGTTCGTCTTCCTTGAAATGATAGTTGAAGATCTGCTGAATGGCGTCCCAGTGCCTTTGTTTCAGAGAAGGGTTCCGGAGATTTGTGATCACTGGCAACTGTTAAGCAAAGGGTAAAACATAATATAAGATTGGATGACTGTGATCAAAAAAACAATAACAACAATAATAATAATGATAACAATAATAATAATAATAATAATGATAGTAATAGTAATAATAATGATAATAATGATAATGATGATAATAATAATAAAACTAAGCTATATCCTGTGAGCTCGTAGCACTTCACAAATAATTTATGAAAAAGTATTAATTAATAAATTTGAGAATAAGATTAACAGCAACAATCGTCAAAATAACAATAAACCTAGTCACTAATGAGTCTTTAATCGTTTCTAAAGAACCTCAAAGGAGAAGCACTCCCAGATTTTCAGCGTTTGAAAGCTCTAAAGTTTAGGACCAGCAAATGAACATGATACATCTTCATATCATTAGCATGGTAGTTGGTTGGTTCATACAGAATCTTATGAGATACATATCTGAGAAAGCAGCTAGATAGCTCTAGACCACTGCAAGCCATTACAGTAAACACTCTGTTTCCACAACAAAAAAATAGGTCACGATTCTTCATTTTTTTAAATTCTATTTTTCTAAGTATGAATAACAGTTCTAGGCAGTCCGCCTTCTCGAAATCAGAGTGGTGTGAATTTAGAAACGCACTACGTTGCAGCTTTAGATAGTTCTGATTGGTTGATTTTAGACAATAGATAAGCGGAAAGTGGAGATGATCTTCTGGCATGGGTTTAACCCATCGGTCTAAATTTAGACAGCATGGCTAATGCCCTATTAGACAAGGAGAAGACGTTGGTTGGCCTGGGCCCAGTTGCTTTAAAGTCGGTTAAAAGGTAAAACGGCTTTTATTTGGTGCTCTATCTTTTTGACATTTAAACCGTGAAGCTTCACGAAACAAAAAGAAGTCGAAACGTTGAATTCACTGAGAATTGAACTGTGACTTCTCGCTCCGACAGAAACGCACTAACCAATTACTGCGCTACTTCAACTCCTTGCCGCGGATTAAACAATAAGTTACCTCCTTTTAGACTGACTCCAGATGTAACTGCGGATTTATGTAACTGAGTTTCCAAAGCATGTTTCAATAATAACTCGTAAGAACCAGGTAACGAATTCCTAGATGAAGCAATTTACCTTAACGTTTGGCTTAAGCCTTGATTATAGTTTTCCCACTTTCGAGCGACCCCGGCCAAGAGGATAACATTATACCGATGCAATATTTTACTAATGTAACAAAAAACCGTCAAACGTATTATTCCTCGACAAATATGTTTGTCAAAATGTTTTTTGTCATATTAAATTGTTTTGATCAACACATTTGAGCTAAAACGTAAAGAAAATGCTGAAAACGAGCTCAAAGTACAACGTGAAACTGCAGTTTTTGAGTTTGTTGAGAATGTGAACGTCCATACACCAATCGTCCCATCATTAGTGCGGCTTTACAGCTAAGCTCTGAAGTTCCTTTTTACTCACATCTCTACATTTACTGTAAAAAACACTAAAAATGAATGGACGACACGCAAACGATAGAGAAAAACGATAAACTTTCGCCTCACGTGTAGGACCGTGCCAAAATCAGTTCATACCTTTAACCTCATGCTCTCCACTTTTTCCTTCAGTATAGGTACGACACCGTTTGGCGGCAGACCTTTCTCCAACTGGACGACGGTCTTGGCGTACTTCATGACCTGCCCACTTAAGGTCTCTGGATTCAGCTCATCAAATTTGATCTGCGAAACAGAATCACAGGAGTAAAAGTTCTGTTATTTAGCCAGGATAGCCTTCTCAGCACATGTGCTGGCATCAACAAGCGCCCTGGTGATGATAGATCACAACACTAGAGTACTGGACAAAACGCCAACTCTTAGCCACCTTGTCCACAGACGGTAAAGCTGGAGATGATTGTCTCCCTGATGTAGGGGATTGAAAAGGGTAGGGGTTTGTTTACTTTCCAGTGACTGAAAATGGGGACTTGACAGACGACTCTTGCCTTAACAACGATTTTTAAGAACATGTACTTACATCAATCCAGTCTTGATAGATGACATCCCAGTCCACCAGGGAACTCCACAGCGCGTGTTTCAACTTCAGCTCCGAGTGAACCACCTCCAGTTCTTCATACTTAGTTACTTCAACCTTTTTAAGCAATAATTATGTTAGAGAGAACATTATTTTACGAGCGCTGTCATGTACCTACTTAGTTCTAGAAAGATTGAAGAATCAGTAACTATACATTGTGAATAGGGACTGCTGCATTTGTTGGTGAACAGACGAGGGTGTCGTCGATTTCTTATCTACTACAGATTTTATTGCTTTTATAAACTGACGGTAAGGGAACAAATAGCGAGAAATGAAAACGAGCGCTATCGTTTTTCTTAAAAGTACTTAGAAAGTATTTCCTTTTTTAGTGTTTAATTGTTCTAATTCAACGTCAAACTGCTGGCCACTTACTGTGGCTGTGGTGTTTTCGGGACCTGAATTTCAAGAGTAACAGATGGGGTTGACTTGACAAAATACAACGGTGACTGGCAAAGACAGGAAAACCTGGAATAACACGACATTTGGATTAAAGGTTTGGCTTGTTGTTACCACTGATTGGTAAATCTGCAAAGTTCTTGCGTAGAAGTTTATAGATGTTCAGGAAACAAACAAATGTTTCTCTTTAACTTGTATATGAATATGACGAATTATGACGAACTTACGGTTGCTCTTATTAAAAATAAACAAAACATATGCTTTGTAAAACGTTCCAAAATACGGCATCGTTTACTAGCAAAGAGTTCAAATGTTACATGATCCGACTACTCCTTCTGGAGATTCTAATGGTTGGTCCAAACAATTCCCTAAACATACTTTAAAGTTTTTCTGGTACGCCTTGTAAGTGAAGGCTCTCTGGTGCAAGTCATCCATCTTCTTCTGTAAACCTGAAAGTAACTGGAGGACTCCTTCTGGCTGAGAGCTCGAGTCAAGAATCTTGGGATCCTGGGGAACAATAAAAGAAAACTTACAATGAGCAAAGTAAGTTAACAAGGTACTGATTATATTACTACCTCGTCTTTCGGCTTAATAGCCTTTATTCTGTCAAACCAGGGCACCAGAGAAACAGCTAAAGACATTGCATCGAGAGAGAGTACATGCTGACTAACAATTTAGTCAATGGAATATTTCCGTTCTTCACATGTACCAGTTCAACGGCCTTTCTGCTGTAGCTCGAGATAACTTATAACAATTTGCTTCGTTTTTAAACTGGAAAGGGTAGAGAGTACTGAGATGCTTTGAAAGTCCAATACCAAAGAAGCCCTTGTATTACAATGCAACACAAAAAAGTAGCAGGACCAAGTTTCTTCCTTTCTATTAAAAAACTCCGTCTAGTTTAATTTTGGAAATTTCAAGCAAACTGAGAAGTAACATTAAAGTATTCAATATTACCTGAGCTCTTTGTTTAAGCTCCTTGACTTCTTTGTTCAGGAACACGATGTCTTTATCCACACTTGTGCAGAATTTGTCGATATTGGCATCTCTCTCGGCCAGTGACTTGTCAATCACGTTTCGCACAGCCGCTACTGTTGGACGTAGGGTCTAGCAAAAAAAAAAAATAACAGACCAAGACATTATTTCTAGTTGTTATGTACTTCAGTTTCGAAGTAATTACCATTTCTGTCGTTGGACTATATTGTTCTTAACTTATCATTAAGAGAAAAAGGAAGAAGAAGAAGAAGAAGAAGAAAGAAGAAGAGGAAGAGGAAGAGGAAGAAGAAGTAGAAGAAAAAGAAGAAAAAGAAGAAGAAAGAAGAAGAAGAAGCAGAAAAAAAAGAAGAAAAAGAAGAAACAGAAGAAGAAGAAGAAGAAGAAGAAGAAGAAGAAGAAGACATGCCAGTGTCATGTCAACACGACCTCATTTGCAGTCGACTATATACCATTAACCTTTATCAAAAATAACGTAGCACCTGGTACACTGCGAGGTCCTCGGGAGGAGTGGGCACGTGGTAGTTTTCAATCAGCTCATACAGCTCTTTTACAATCATGGCTTCCGCTTCCGTGTCATCAATCTGCGTAATGATTAAGAACACACATGTATCTTTATCGATACCGGGACACAACGTATCTCAAAAGTATCGTAAAATATATTAAAATGGTAGAGCAATCTGGGGAAGCTACGAGATATCTTGAAAAGATACTAAAAGAACTGCACCTACTGTAACCTAAAATAATACCAAAAACCATCTTGTAAATTCTTGAAAATAGTAGTTAATACTAGTAAAACAATACTAATATAAATAAAACTATAAAGCTATTGCTATTCTTATAAGTACTCATAAAAAAGAAACAAAATTCACTGGGCTTTCCAAACATACATTCTTTGCTGTTCCCGTATTGGCAATTTAAATACACTAAAGGCCTATCTATCAAAAATTTTCACAAGCAAACTAAGCATTTGAATCACGTACAATCAAGTAGCAGTCTCAACTTTACGAACAACTCTCTTAATAATAATAATAATAATAATAATAATAATAATAATAATAATAATAACAATAGTAATAATAACAAAAAATTTTATATAGTGTTGTTTCTTAAAAAATCAAACAACGCTTTACAATCATAACAGCCTTAAAAATATAATCAAATTTACAATCGTTACAGCCTTAAATATTATCAGATCAGATTTAGATTGACAATAGTTCAAAAATTATTACACTAAAAATTATCGGTTCAGAATACGTTTAAAAAGAAATGTTTTTAGTTCTGATTTAAAAGTAGTCAACGATTTGCAGGTCCGCATGTCTTCTGGAAGAGAATTCCACAGTGCTGGGGCGATATACGAGAATGCTCTTTCTCCATAGGTCTTTAGATTGCATCTGGGAACTCTGAGTAAAGCTTTATTTGAGGACCGCAATGTACGTAGGAAACGTATGGAGTTAATAATTCTTTTAAGTAAAACGGCGCCGAGTTATTTAGTGATTTAAATGCTAATAGTAAAATTTTGTAATCAATTCTTTCAGCTACAGGCAGCCAGTGTAGCTCCTAAAGCCTGAAGGTTATTAACTCTATGTGTATATTTATATCAGCAAAATATTTAATTCCCCACAGATAGATCGAGAGGCTGGAGTATCTTATGTTACTGCATTGAATCTACGGATGGGAAAGTCTACCTTGTGCAGAAAGAGATGCGAAAACTATTAGACAACAGCAAATATCTCATCGAGGAATATGACAACAGCATAATACCAACAACATTACCAATACATAAATAGTTTATGATCAGATAATATTCTTACCTTTTCCTGTATTTCATCGAGGAAGGTCAAACTCTCCACATACTCAATGGTAGTCGTGGGAGTGATCTCAAGCCTGAACTGTGCATCTTGACAGAATTCCATCAACCCATCCACTCGTTTCTTGGCCAGCTTCGGCAGAATGTCATTGATTACCTGTGGAATGACAAGTGAGGGTAGTCTTATAGTTAACAAGGGAGGTTCCACAGTTCTCTGTTAACTTAAAAAAATCAGTAAAACTACGGTCTTCATAAAAAAGACTTTCTAAAACTCATGAGACCAAAAAACTAAAACCAAAACTTAGATTAAGACAAGGAATGGGGTTTTGGTTTGTCTTCAAAAAAGTTAGATGTTTCAGTAAAGTGTTATGTTAAGGAATCACACTAAGTGTTTATCAGTGGTCGATAATAAGCATTTACATGATGGAAAACAACTACAAAACTATGATTGTGATGTACCGATGTTGCTGCCTACGACATTTCAAAATATAAATATCTATCTATGTTGCTACAAGTAATGTCACTGCTATTAATACGGTCGGTAACAACAATACTGACGCTAGAGAAGGTTCGTGATACATATTATTCAGTATTATGTATGTAGAAGCAGGCGTGGCCCAGAAGGTTAGGCGTGCGGCCATCGGAGCTGGAGGTCCCCAGTTCGATCCTCGGTGACTCCAACGTCTGCTTTGACCTACTTCTGCTCCGTGCAGCTTTTGCTTTAAATACCCGTAAAACGGAGCACTGGCAGAGGAAGGGGGGTAAAGTGCGCACCGAGGGCCACAACTTTATCAGATAATACTGTCACGTGTTACCTTCGTTAAATAAAGTCGCTTTCCCTTTTTATGTATGCTATTAATAACATAAAACAACAAATTGGGTAAGCCAATAAGGCATTGTATAAGTAACTACCACGGTGTATTTTCTCATAGAAATAAATACACATTAAATATTTCCTTACATCCAAGCATTTGAGTGGTGATGGTATAAGAACTTCTTTCATCTTTCTCGCATCCACCAAGATCATTCCAATCGGTTTCTTGTCCGGTACAGCAACTGCTAGTTGATGTTCGTTGTTGTACTTCTCGAGAGACGTTGAGAAGAACTCAACATCTGAAACGATACCAAGCAACAGAAACTATGAGCAACACTAGATTTGAAACTTACTAAATAATAATAAAAATAATAATAATAATAATAATATAATAACATATTACTATTATTACATGTCCTATTGGTTCTTGGTGGTATCTTATTTGTAATTTGTTTTTTTTAAGTGGCTTACAACAAAACATTTGCCGCTTGAGAGCGAGCCGTTGTTGTTGTTGTTATTTATTATTATAATATAGAAATGTTCACAGCAAGATGGGCGCTGGGAATAAGTTTCTGTCGAGGGCAAACTATGTCTCATAGCCTTAGGCTTCGAGTACTTTTCTTAGGATCCTTGCTGTTCCGAGTAATGCTGTCTTTTGCAAGAGATCTACTGTTGCTGTGACACCGATCGTCTTCAGATGCTTTCCTAGGTTGTTTGTTACTGTGCCTAACGCACCAACCACTATTGGTACCACCGACGTCTTTATATCCCACAGTTTCGCTATCTCTCTTCTCAGATCCTGATATTTCTCAATCTTCTCCTTCACTTTTTCGAAAATTCCAGAATCATTAGGCACTGCGATACCAATGATAAAGCACTGGTTGTCTCTCCTGTTTACAACTACTAGACCTGGCCTTCGTGCTTGAATGTCCTTATCCGTCTGGATGTTGAAGTCCCAGAGGAGTTTAGTTCCGTCATTTTCCATGACTCCTTCCGGTTTATGGTCATACCACTTCTCAGCAACATCAAGTCTGTGCAGTTTGGATTATTATTATTATTATTATTATTATTATTGTTGTTGTTGAATTTATTGCTTTTTATTGTAGTATTAAGCTAAATTGTAAGAAGGGCCAGTAGTAGCAACAATAAATTAACAAAGGTAATAATTACAAGGGGTACTTGTGATGTGATGAAGAGATCAGCACGGGGCAGAGAATTAAACATACTGGTATAGCGTCTCACACCAGCAGGCCACCAGACAGAAGGTTACAGCCATGACTGGCACTTGTGAACACGGAGATTAAATACTGATTTTAACCACACACCTTCCTGACACCTCCTAGTTTATATTTGTCTCTTGACCACTTTCCCTTTTTTAACTTCTGACACATAAACTCAAAGGAATTTCTCAGGTCTTAGTTTTGAAGGGAATGAAAAAAATGAAAACTTTGTGATAAATGGGTCGGATGAAGCTGGTCTCAAGAACGCTTATTCTTATAAATTAACTTAAAACTATATAAGTGAAATTGTGCCATACGTTAAGGCTTACATATACTTCGACTACTTTGCCATCTTACCTTTTCATCCATACTAGTTCTCAGTGTATGTTTACCTCGAATCAGTGAATTCAGTAACATGGAACACTACGTCTCAGGTATTTCTTGTCTGTGTCAGTTAGTTACGAACCTACAAGCTTAAGGCTTTAGATTGCATACTGGGTGAACAAATGGCAGTTCAGCACGTCTGGTAAGGATATTACAATACTTACCGTGTTCTTCCTGTTTCAGGGCCTCCAAATCCAACATTTCATTCTCTTGGTAGAACTGCCTGTACGGCTCAAATGTGTTCACATACTGCCACGCCGAGTCAAAGGCTGACGACACAGCGTCCTGAAGTATACATTAAAAAGTTATTTTCAAATTGATAGACATACCACAACTTAAAATTACTCAGTCACCCGTTTTCTCAAATCCTCCAAGGAGACGAAAAATAGTTCGATACAGCCGGAGTTCACCCATAGTAAATTGCTGATAAACAGTGGATTCGGTTTATGATACAAAATTCTAAAAATAAACGACTTCAGTTCGAGTGTCATATATGCAACAGTAAATTCAAAACAAAATTCTTTAAATATCAGTTTCCTCTTTGTCAGTTTTTTTACTGTGTGGGATAGCTGAACACCGATGATTACTACATCCTGAAGGTACGTTAAATAAGTAAAGTGCTTACGTTGCGCTTATTTTTACGTAACGTCTCAAAGCGCTCTACAATCATCTCTCTCTCTCACTCACTCACTCTCTCTCTCTCTCACTCACTCACTCACTCTCTCTCTCTCTCTCTCTCTCTCTCTCTCTCTCTCTCTCATTGCTCATAAAAATGATATTTGCCTAAATTGCTGTTTCTGGAAGTTGATGCTAGGTAATGAGAGTTTATTAGGAGTTAATTTACCTTTATGCTCTGAATGATGCCCTGTAGGTGTCTGTCATCTTCAAACATCGTGGCTAAACTGGGGCCTTCACCTGCTGTTTTCTCTTCAACTTTACCATTTATAATTGGCCTAACGAAAAAAAAGTACTTAACTCCAATACCAAAAGCGAATTGGAAGTAAAAGCACTTTAGTCCTACTGTTGTTAATGTTATGATCATCATCATCATCATCATCATCATCATCAACATCATCTTCATCATCGCAGTCACCATCGTCACCATCATCACCACAATAATCATCATCACCATCGACATCATCAGAATATCATCATCATCACCATCAGAACATCATCATTATCATCATTATTACCCGATCATCATCATAATCACCATCACCATCAGATCATCATCACAGTCATCATCATTACCATTGTCATCTCCATCACCCTTACCATCATTATTACAATCATCATCATCACCACCAGATCATCGTCCTCATCATCATCATCATCGTTATTAGCACTTATGACGTACCTTGTGAATGCATCGAAGTAGGGATCGGGTACAAGGTTTGCAACACCCAGCACAGCATCCTGAAAACGTTTGATAACATCCCCTTGTCCCTCTAGAAAGTCGTCAAGGTTCGGATAAAACAGCAACATAGTTGGTTCTAGCAGCAACTCCGTCATGTAGAGAGGATGGAGCTCGCCCTGCTCCTCGTTCTGGCTTGAAAGCTAAAACATTTAAAACTAAGTTAACCATTTGATTGTTTAACTCACGATGCTGATACTGAAATTGTTAAAACAGTATGACTAATCACTTTCTTCACTTGAAGAAAACAGGTGCTTGGTGTTGATTGATTCTTAAACGTCCTATCTTTTCAAATCAACCAATTGGTAAAGTCCATAACATGATCATCATAGGCCTTAGTTTGTCTAGATAACTAAGAGAAATCGATAATCGCTCTTTGGAAAGGCAGTACAGAACGGATACACTCCCTACGAACTTTGCTAGATCAAATTTTGCAATAGTAAACAAACGTTCTATTGCGAGTTGAAAGGGTTATACTGTGACATAGTTAATATACTGTACCTGTATCAATACACTAAGATCTTCAAATAACTGTTTACGGAAGTACTGCCAATAATCCAAATCATAAAAAATGGACAGTGGCTAACTTAATGACAGAACTGAGAATAGATTTTTCTTCGCAACGTACTGTTGGATTAATTTATTATTTTAAAAAACCTTGTAACACAGCCAAACATGCATTGGAAGTACCAAATGTAAAGTCCTGTGATCTCATAGAAAATCCGTGACCTAAAATTTAAGAATTTCGCACAAACTGATAGATCATGAAGCTCTTTTCCATGATCTAACAAAATAAATGTTCTCCTTTAAACCCACTTCTGTTTGGTTTTGCAGGTTTTCACAGGTCTGAATTATGAAAACTGGAACTCTACGGCTTTTCATGTTTCCATGACCTGTACTAACCCTGTTTTAAAAGCTTCGATCAATCAGTTTTTTAAACTTACCTTTTCTTCAATCGAACTTCCCCCCTCTCGCTCTTCCCCTTCTTGTTGAGAACCAAGGACGTCTGACAGGGGAGGCGTGTGTTGTAATTGCTCTTCAAGATAATTCAACAGAGTCGCTACGGAGTTCACAGCCAGTACATGCATCGTGTTTACAATCAAATAATCTGACAGCCGAATGAAGCTGGTGAGAAAAACCCGAGATTAATAGTAGCTCTTCGTGTTTTTGTTATCATTTTTAGAGTTCAAAAACAAACTGCATCAAGTATAACTAGAACGTACTGGTAGTGTATTATTGATTGAGCAGGCTTCTGAGATTTCATATAACAACATACTTTCGTTTTTCTAAGTAGCCCTTCAACAAGAACCTATGAGAATACCACTGCCAACACAAACTACCATAACAAATGCTAGAGGTTTTGAATAATAATGGACCATTTGACCATCTAATGAGGTGTGACGAGTATCAAGTTCTGCGTGGAAAAAGCTAGTTGCAAATTACTGCGCAAATGGCGCCATTACACTGTGCAACATAATTTTTGCAATAAATAAAATGCTATGAGACAAAGTACTGTAACAACTGCGGAATGTGTAACTTGTTTCAACAATTTTGTCACTTTACACTGGAGGGTACAGGTACTGGTTGTCCGTCCTATACCTTACAACGCCACTGCAGGACAAGCTGTACCAACTATAGGTGCTCCATACAACAGGGTCAAGAAGGCAAGAGCTGGAGATACTGTTAAAATTTTAAGTTAGAACACTATTTCAAATTTGGCTTGCTACCTTTGCTGTTGTAATTTGTTCATATTCTGTCAAAACTTGCCGAGAAAAAATGGAGTGAGAAGATTTTGAAGACTGCAAATGGTGTTGTTGCAGTGAACCCAAGCCAGCAGTTTACTTAAGGAGATCTATACCTACAGAACAAGAAAAACACTTATGCTCAAGATTTCATCCCGATTTCAACTTACTCCAGCTGACGTCTAACCAAGAACGACCTTCCACTTTGAAGTGGTACTTCATCCAATCACAAAATTCAATCTCGTCCACCAAATAATTCGCTCTTGAGGAGTGAAGTCGAAATGGTAAATAATGGAAGGGGTAAAGTATATTATTTGTTTTTAAAATGCCGTTATTGCAAGACGTAATTGTTCAATCTCTTGAGCAAGGGCTTGTGTAGAAATGAAGGAGGCCCAATGATTTAACGTATAATACGACCAAGGACGATTCAGCAGAAGGCTACACATTTGTAACGGACATTTTATATGTATATGTTGCCGCGTTGAAAAATGTCTTCCACTTTGGTGATGGTAATTGCTTGGGCCGGAAGACCTGACAAATCCAGTATACTGTGAGCGTGTTTTGCATTTATCGCTATAAAACATTATATGTTGCTACTATTTTTTGAAGGTTTTTTTTGTCAACCGCACGTAGCAATTGGTGATTTCATTTTCGTTATCTGACAGTCGCTTCGAATAAGGGATAAACAACTAGTGAAAGTCAACAGGCTTGGGACAACCGTACAATGCTTATTGACCGTTGTTGAGGAACGTACTAACGGGATTGTTTTTTTGTGTTTTGCAAATGCAATTCAATTTAAAAATCTGTGCACTACATAGTAGCGTTGTTGCTAGTGTGTCGGACTCTATGGATTTATCAGACTGGGGCTTAACGGAGCTAGGATACCTGAAACCTCTTGTTAATAACATTGCACGGATATTAAAGTTGAAGACCAATAACCAAGTAGCGTGACCCTTTGCGCATGCTCAGTGTCACTTTCATTGTCCACGAATCTGAGCGAAGCTGAAGACGTGAAAACTGACTGATGTCGTATCGAGAGGAAGTAGGGAAAACAAGGCCGTTCTCCGTTATGGATTGAAAATATAATAAAAGATCTATTTTACTCATCAATGATAACATAAACAAAAACAAGCACGAAAGTTGTTCTTCAGGTCAAGATTAAGTTTAGTTTTTAAAACTCTGGTCAAATCAGTCTTTCAATGTTTAATATATAATTTTTCAAATGGAGAGAATAAGATCTTATTGTTTTTGCTGTTGGTTTTAAATTGCAGTTGTCGTAATTGTTGTTGTTGTCATCGCTGTTGAGATTCATACCTTGTCAGCCGCCGACAGTGGCTCCGTTTGTTGGCCTGCTCTGTATAAGTCATCTTATCGGGAGCATCACCATAGATATCCATCTCATACCCACTTGGCATGACGTACGAGGATGTAGACTGTGCCATGCCCCCCCCACCGTACCCATACTCGTCTGCAACGCAACAAAGGGATCCGTGGTCAATTTACTGGTGTACAGTAGCAAGCGCGTTCACAAAAAACCTAATTACATGCCCCAAACAAAACCATAGGAAACCCAGTTACACACCTATTTGCAAGGCCCTAAAAAAACGAGTAATGTGCCATATATACCCACAGGGTACCCAGTCACATACCTCCATACATGCCCATAGGGCTTTCCATGTCCATGAAGTAATCATCAGGAGTGAAGCCAGCTTCAAGAAGAGCTGTTCTACACGCACTACGCACAACTTCTTTTACAAGATCACGGAACTCTGAAAGTCGTCCTGCAACCTGAATACCAAAGGCATCACTCTGGTTAAAATCAATGAATACAAACCATGAAAATATTTGGTGCAACAGGAATTTTGTTAAGAAAGAATGTACTGTCATTGGTCTTCCCAAATTAACATCAAACTGTTGGACATGGTGCATAACTTTTAAAAACTGCATTCAAAGTTTCCATTCTGTGAGAAAAAGCCAATATACTTTCTTCTTGACTTGTCTCTTATTAGTATAATCAAACTATATAAATACTGAACAAGAAGCAGAAATTCATATCTTAACAAAAATGGCAGCCCAGCTTCATCTTTAAATAGCGACTGAATAGTGCACATAATTAAGACAATTTGAAATATCTCTGTAGACAAGAATTATTATGATTTGTAAACAATTTAACTAACCATACATGGACTACAAACAAAGTTTAGACACTTTCATCAAAACTTTCCCCTGGATCCTCTCCAAACAACATCAACAAAAGCAGGGAGTAAAAGAAAGAGGGCAGCCAAATCTGTTGATCTGCAATTATTGTTTTTTAAAATCCAAACCAAAAATCAGAATGTGAATCTATTGATCCTGATCAGCTACTATATAACATGACTAAATTTCAACTTAGAGATTTTAAATCTATCATAATTACAATACTTACCTCTTCTAACTGTTGGAACTGAGCATCTCTGAACTCATCCAGAGTGTATGTATGTCCTTTCTCCACTCGACACAAGCCCATATCACTAATCCGGTAGCACATCTCCCGCACATTCAGCAATGCTGGCCGAAGTGACTGCAGAGAAGGTTTTATTAGCTGTTAGGATGACTTTCGATTGTGATGAAAACCAGTCACTTTCAATTTTACAGTTGAACAATGGAAGAGGGCTGATTATTTTTCAAGAAAATTCAATATAGGTTATGGACTATACAGTAGTTAAATCTAAACTCCAAGGGTCTAAACTTTGAGATCAATAAATGCATATATTTTTTTAGTTCAGAGGGTGCACTACAGCTGCAGTTTACCAAAATGAATTATATGCAAGTGTGATGTGCATAATTGTCACTCCAAATAGCTGAGACTGGGGGGACACTCAACCTGTGTTTGAGAAGGGGGTCAATCTGCCCACATGCACACACTCATGATCAAGTATCTGTAGTCTCCGACTCTGTTAAATGAGAAAAGTCTCACTAATTCATCCCATGATCATGATTTTGAGCTCAAATTTCCCACCCTTTGTTGCTTTAAAACCACATGACTTCTAGATACTCTTTTAGATAAGCTTTCAAAAATCCAAAGATTCTATACCCTGTTTACGATCATGTTAAAAAAGCACACCCTATAGGATAGCTTGTCCCCATATAATTTTTTTTATGTGTACTAACTTATATAAGGGTGTAACCCTCACCCCTGTGGATCTGTTCAGTGGTTATTATGTTTATTAATTTAATTAAAGAGCTTAAGGTTAGTTGACACATGTACAACTACAAATTATAACAAAAATAATACATAATTTCTGTATTGAGGGAATGTTCGTTTGGGACTGTTCTGGAATAGGATGACATGGATTATCATCTCTGAAAATGATTTCAGCCAATCACAGCCCAGATCAGAAAAAAATCATGTATTCCTATTCCGGAATAGGCCTAAACAAATGCACCCTTAACATCTTGATACAAACTTCAAATCATTATACTTACAGAATTAACAATGAAGAGGTTTTCCTGCAGCTGGTTTCTGCATTGTGTGACTTTCCTGGTTGTTATAAAGACAAAAAAGATCAAAACACCAGAGAAATTTGGTGTTTGCAAGCTGTCAGCTTAAAACTACTCAGGCATTGCAAGTGGCTATTAAGCAAAGTGCAAGTTGAATGCAAGCACAGGCAAATTTAGGGGAGGGGCCGACAAGCCCCATCCCCTGGGCCACTTGGTAACAATTTTGGAAAAATTTTGCACAAAAACACTGAAAAATCATTTCTTGAGCACAGATAACTTTTTCTGTCCAGGCCACTTTCCAGAATAATTTCGTTGTCAAACTTACTTTGTTCTGACATTTTTTCTCCATACAACAAAAGCTTTCCACATCCTAAAATTGGCAAAAGTTGGAATCCTGATAAGCCTCCTGTAATCCAAGTATTCCTTCTCCCATCGGTCCAGCGACGTAAATTCTGCCTCGCCATCACGAACATGGGTCACACCCTCTTTGCTGACTGTGTAGTAGTTGGAGTGGTCTATTTCAGAATGCTTTACAATCCTGCAAACAATCAAAATAAAAGCATATGAGTTCAGCTTAGTTACAAAACATACATGTATACAAACCCAAAAATATTAGACCTTTTAATAATAATAATTATTATGGATAAAATCTAACTTATACTAAACTGTTATCACTCCCAATTGGCTGTACATGTATACGTACCACCAGTTCTCATACATTTAGTTAAGAATTATTCCCTTAAAAGGAGGAGACCAGTGAATTATATTTCACAAGCCACTTCATGATCAGTAAGGTGAGTATCCACCACTAGACACAAACAATCCAGAGAATAAAAAAATCACAAATTATGACTACAGATCTAGTCTGTGTTTCCCTCATTGGCTAAAGATTAAGTTTAGAAAGAATCATAGATATTGTATTAATAAAATTTAAGATGTAATTGTTTGAGCCCACTCACTTCAGATTGTAAGGATTATATTCAATTGATGATTTTTCAACCGCTGGAGTAAGATACAGAAATCCCAGCTTAGGATTTTCCCGCACAAGCTTCAGTATTTGTTGTGGATCTTTCCTTCCCTCCAGCGCTGCCTCTTCAAAATCCGTTTTCTTTTGTCTTTCTGTGACGCCATTTGTCACAACAGCATGTCCATTAGTCACCCTATGTTTGGGTGAGCTCTTGCGTGATGTAGGTTTTACTGGAAGTACCCTCCCTGAATCAATCAGCTCTTGTTTCTGCTTCAAGTCATCAGGTAATGAAGGCAGGGGAGAAGTTGTTCGAACTAAAGGTTCAACAGAATCTTTGCGTTTTGCTTTTTTACTGTCTGGTTCAGATACTGGAGGAGTTGGAGCTTTTGTTTTTAGAACTGGAGTCGGAAGTCCACGTTGCTTCTCTTGATAGCGGGCCAAATTTGGCTGAAGGGGGACCAGTACTAATGTTAACACATGTATTTAACTATTGGCAGGACTAATTATTAAAGTGATTTCTATTGACAGCTCTGGAATTAAAACCAAGTCGGTCGGTACAATTTCAAACAGTACAAGATTTTGTTGTTGTTTATCTTGTACACATCATGGTTTGAGAAAACTACATAATGTACTAGTACCTAGAGCATTGAATCTTTTAATGAAACTGAAACACTTGTAGCAAAGTAGGCTAGTCATAAGCCCAAAATGTCGCTCCAAATCGGTAATTAACAGCTGTACCGTAAGTGGATAAACAGTAGTATGGTTAAACATTTTAACTAAAACACCAGTGAGCTATTTTCTGAAGGAAGTATCTGTTCAAAAGATTTTTTCATTCACTATATAAACACACCAGGATTTTTTGAGTGGCTTAACTCAACTCACTGATTTCTTGGGTTGATATATTTTTCAGTTTTAAGGATGGCGGGTACATAAAGACATCACAGATTTTCTTGATGAACAAAGTTTTCAAGGCTGGGTTTTTTTTGTAGAAGTTGAACCTCATTCAGCCCCCTTCCTAACCCCTCCCCCAGGGAGTTTTAACCTGGTTTTAATATTAACACATATTCGAGGTACTAACATTGTTGGCATTAAACAACAAGGTGTATCAATGGATTATCTATCAAATCTGTACAAGTAATATAACATAGAAGTCATTTAATTATCTGGAGACATAACCAGGAACTAACAGAAACAATGGGGAGGGGGGGGGTGATGAAATAACATCTTCTCAAGAGTTTTTATAGTGGTTTAATGGAGGATCCAGATTCAGACTGACAATAAATTAA
>JAOBYE010333317.1:0-45297 GCA_025403585.1 Parazoanthus swiftii | reverse complement strand
GGGGGGGGGAAGGTTATCTGTCTAAAGGATTTCTGGATGTTTCTGAGTTTAAATTTTGGCCAAAAGATTTATTTTGGGGTGTATGAGAGACACAAGAATTTTTTTTGGGTCACAAAAAATAACACCCAATGTAAATGTATTTTTCATCAGCATAAATCAACAATAACATAACCGCAACTTACTGATTTTGTGGTATATATTTAATAGGTCACATAGTTCAAGGCCTTTTAAGACAGTCACCAGGGCCACATTGGATTTTTGGGTATGCTAAAAAAAATTAGGGATTCTTTTGAGTAGACAAATTCTGGAAATGTGATTTTTTTTAGTGTAAAATATGAACTTCTGTCAGACCCCTCCCAGCCACCCTTCCCCATCATTCAAATATGTGAGTGGTACCCCTGGGTTGAAAACAGTTTTGGTCTATTTCAATTGTCATTCATACATCCTCGGAAACCCAGGGGTGATTCATTGGGTAAGAAAAAATTCAGGGCCAACACAAATGGCATAGTCTACAAAGCTAGTTCCAGACATTAGCAGGGATGCTAGCTTGCTTGTGATTTGGTGCAAATAAGGGCAACTGTTTTTTTATGCACAATCAGCAACCAAGGATGGTATAGATGTTTGGTTGTTGTTGCCAGTCGCAAACAAATGAAACAGTTAATGCAATGAGAAGTTGTCAAACGGTGTGAATGAAAGAATCCAAATTTTCAGAAATGATGGAACTACGATGTCATCTTCTGCATAATGTTCAAGTGGAAGAATCAAATACTACATAGACTTTGGCTTTGAAGTTGTTTCTGGACAATCGAGGTCCGAAACCAGGCAAAAGTTGAGTTGTATCAAACTAAAACAAAAAAAAATTTGGTGGGCACAGTGACGATGGGTGTTCAACCAGGTACTGAACTGGAAGCAAACACTGAATTATAGCCTGAACTTCTTGCCCTTTAATATGGGAGATGATGGCTGAATGGTACAAGCAGAGCACACATTAAATTATCGCCAAAATGTCTCTGGCCATCCTTTTCCTTTCAGATCCAATTGCCACATTTAACTGTTCACTACAGTATTTACCCTTTGCAGGAGAAACTGCAAGTTCACAATTGAACCGTAGAGTTTTGTGAACCTCTTCACAGGAATTCCTTAATCACTTACTGCTTCTGCTTCCATGGGCTGACTCAATGTGGTATTTGTAGGAATTACATACTGCATACCAGAAATGGAAGTTTGCCAGTTGAAACACGATTAAAACTGCAGGGAACCTGTTCTACAACCAGGTCAAAGTTTCCAGTAACGCTCCTTTTGCTTTTCTTACTTTGTGTAAAATGCAACAATCTATGGTGGCTTTCTTCAGGCTAAGTTTGAAGCCATTGCACTGAAGTTAAAACAAGTACCAAACCCCAGAAGACAAGAATAGACACAAATACATTTTCCTCTTCAAATAAATGAATTTTACAAGCTAGGTAGAAAAGAAAAACCCCTTGTTCTCCATATCACAATTTTGTGAATCCGAACAATGCAATAACAACTGCCATCTTGTGATTTTCCATGAGTCAATTATCAAGAAACCTGAAACCACTTTGATCAATAATAAAATAACCACTGCATATTTCTAATCTGTTGAAAATAAACATACTAATTGATATTGCATGACATGAAAGTATTTAGCCATGTAGTCCAGTTAAGTGGCCAAGAACTCATCCTGAAAGACAATGTCCCCAGGAGCTCCCCTTCTCATGGATCAGCCTTCAACCTCACCACTCTAGGCCTTGCTTCGCTCAGCATCTGATATTGTTAATACTGCCGCTTACAATTCTGACTGCCCCTGGGTTTCCGAGGATGTCATTCATAGAGACATTATGCCAGAAAGATAACCGCTGAGAAACCAAAACTTGGCAAACGCAAAATGCAATAATAGCAGTTTAGGTGGTTCTCATGAAACTTTTGATCATTTCCATTGCAATGCAGAAGTTTGAAAACAACACCAAAACATTACTTTTTTCAATTTTACTCAAAATCTCTTCATTAGAATTTGATAATTTTTTGCTTGATTAATGTCAAGATCACATCTCAGTCACAAAAACTAGAAAATTTAAAACTGACTGAGTAGGTCAGGAATGTGACTCAGAATCAAGTTAACAATCTTTTTCAGTTTTTGTTATTAGTTCTATAACTGTCAGTCAACTTTATGTAAAGTTCATGTCACGAAAACAATGTTCCATTCACGTTTGTTCAACCTAAAATAAAAATCTAATAACAGTCATGTCCTAAAATAGAAGGTGTTTATTTTTGTTGATTTGGATCTGATGTGTTGCCATGGAGGTGGATTCAATTGAACATGATTCAATTATACCTAGTTTGGGCTTATAAACTTTTAGCACAGAGACGTGATGCCATGCAACAGCATAAATACTTAAATGTTTTAGTACAGTAACCGTGTTCAGTCACCTTATAGCTGAGTCTTTGTACGGGAACTCCGTGGTCGAGTGATTTATATTCCTTCGTATGGGAATACATCCGATTTCTTGCAACTTCACTCTGAATGGTGAAATAAAGTCGATTTGCCTGTTGTTTGTCGTGTGCATGGACGTTCTGTGTAGTTTATGGCCATTTTAAGCGATTTATCGCCGGATAGATTTCCCTAGTAAGAAATCTGTCTACTTATCGCTGAATATGGCCCCAAACTATACACCACACAGAACGTTACTGCACTGTCCATTGTTGGCGCTACGATATTAACGGGGACAGCGTTGTGACATTTGCCGCGGGTAACTTCTGTGTACTACAAGAAACCGTTTTAGCCTATAAGAGCGGGAATTACCTTATTTGGCCAGTTGGTAGTTCTCATCATACTTCGCCCGTAATGTCGGTCGTCTACTGATCATGGTTGTCACATTTGTTGCACGATGACAATGAATGGAAGTTTTCCTGTTTTTTGAGCGTTTGAACGACGCCATATTTGTTTACATCAGGCTAAGTAGCCTAGCCTGGTCTTCCTCAATTAGTACTCAACTCCCAAATATGCTCAAGGTCCACGCGGACGAACAACTCTTAATAGTTTCAATACAAAAATCAAAAATGCGAGTTCTATTCAGCCCTTTATAAGTTATAAAAAAAAAAATTCAGAAATAATTTCCGTTTTTCAGTTGTGATCTTCCCCATGAAAATCAAATTGCATGTTTAATGGCTGGAGTCAATAAAATACACTCCTTTTTTTATAACAACCTTGTGAGGATGAGATAAGAACATGCCAAGACGAAGAGAAAAACGTTTTTCGGATATCGTGCAAATTCATAGAAATAACTCACTTCTTCACTGTTATTTGTTTCTTTATACTGCAAACCAACCAGCTACATGTACGTGGTTATAGCTAATGGTATAACAAATGAAGTCGCTGAAGGGAATATATCTTTAGATTAGCAGTGTCAGGTCTGACAGATGTTAATTTCCGCGTCCAACTAATTTGTGCTAGTGTATGTATACGTCCCACCACGTGTACTAACTGATACATGTAAGAACATTTTAGGTTGAAACCCGTAAAACATTTAAGAACATTCAGCCTCGGTTCTGGTTCTGATAAAAAATAGTGTACGAGTTACCAAATACGAAAGGATTAACCCCATCTTTCCGGGTTTTTAATTCTTCTCATAACGGAGGTGGAGATCAAAAATAAATTTGTTTTACTTTGACGACTTAGTGCTTCTGAAGACGACAATTGTCTAGCTGTCAGCTGAACCAAGCTTACTATCTTGCAAATTTCACGAAAAGATCGAAGGCTAGCTATTAACTCTTCAAGGTTGGCTTTTTTCCCATCGTTTTGGCCACTGGGGCCAGGTCATTGGCCAGTACTGCTTTCTTTTGTAGAAAAGTTATACTTCATACCTTTAAGTTGGACTCAGAGATGCAACACAGGAAATAAGGTCAGCGTTTGTGACGCATACGCAATCACTCCGGTTTGTCCTGTGTCTTCATCGACGTTTATTACAAAATTGATTGGAACTAGTTTATGCTGACCAAAGCTTAGCTGGCAGTAAAATGAAAGTCGGCTCTAACCAATGTTTTGAACTTCAAGGGGCTTCTGTCTCAAGAATTCGGATGGATGAAAACTCTAATACTGTTTGAAAGTTGAAATGGTACAAGGCTTTACGAGCACAAAGCTTACTGCCGTTCGAGATAAACTACTAACCAAAAGTTAACGCCAAAGGAAAACGTCGAACCATGCAAATGTTGGTTGCGTAGGCAAGGTGAAATACTGAACACTTTCGCACGAGATTTGTAGATTTCGTTATATCTAATAAACATGTTCAATTTTTAAAATAATACTAAACTAAACTAAACGAAAGGATAGGCATGTTTGTTGACCAAAAAAATACGTACGTGAAAGAAGCGCTCCATCACTTTTATTTAAAAAAATTGACCAAAACGTTGTTTCTCAAAGCAAAAGGACCCAAATTGCCGTCGGTATTCTGACATCAACATCACACACAAACAGTATAATTTAAAAATTATTTTATTTACATGGAAACCCACTTTCGTTTTCATTTATGTGCCTTAAACACACACTGCCAATAGAAATATTATAAATTATTCGTTAAGCTCTGTCCTTTTCATATAAAATCTTTCGCGTAGGCAAAATATACATTAATATTATAATAATAAAGTGTTTTGTCATATAAATATTCTATGCTGCCTGATGAAATTCTTGAAAATATACAGTCGTTTGTTCACATGAACAAAACAAACATGAATCTATAAACGGAAACTTTGAACGAAACCCTCCTACTTGGTATGACCATTTGGTATTTACAGTAGGGTGTATGAAAAATGTACGTCGTTTCTGGTATTTTTATGATCTTTCCAAACCTAACTAGAATATAACTCGTGCATCTCAGACGAAATGTCTTTTTTACATTTCCAGCTTGCACTAGCAAAGTTCATTCTGTGAGAATGTAATCGAGATGTATTTCTCGAGTCCTTTTTCCGATTTCTCGGCCTCGAATTCCCCTTTATTCGTTTCATTTCTACACAGCTTTTGCGTTATTTTTGCCCTCACTCATGGCAGGTTGGCTTGTACGGAAGTTCCATCCGACAATAAATAAGAACATAATTCAAATAATTCTTTATCTGTTTCACTCTATAAAAACATTTACGCGTAGTACGTCATTCCCGGTGTCATGGGACTGCCGTACATCGATCGGGAGGGCTGAGGATAAGCTGGGGGAGCGCGCGTCCAATAAGGCATCTGGAAACAGCTGTTGGTGCCCGGATGAAACAATGGTGTGGCGGGAAAACCAGCGTAGAATTCCGAGCCGGGGAACTTGTAGGCTGCTTGGGCATGGGCTTGAGCATCGGACGTGATTGGCTGGTTGAGCTGGGCTAGTCCCTGGAAGTCAAATTTGTAGGCGTATCTCTTGCCGTGAATCTTTGTCATGATGTTCTTGTCGTAGTAGTAGCGAAGAGCACGGCTCAGCTTATCGTAATTCATGTTGGGCTTGTTCTTTCTTTCTCCCCAGCGTCTGGCGACCTCGTCTGGGTCTGAGAGCTTGAATTCGCCGTTGGTTCCTTCCCACGCGATGCAGCTGGAGTTCTTGGGGTCTGACAGAAGCTCGAGGAGAAACTGCCACAGTTGGATTTGGCCGCTTCCGGTCGTGTTGGCGGCAGCAACAGCGTCCCTGGTGGACATTGGGCTCGGGGCATAGGATCCTGTTGGATGACGAGGAAGAATGGTGAGATAACATCCACTTTGATTAATTAAAAAGACAACGAAATACTATGGGTGTTAAAACACAACTGTTGATAATAACAACACCAATGACAAACACAAAACACAAACATACAATTACTAAAACAGTAACAGCAAACAAAGTATGTACATTAGTGGAATTTTGAACAGAACAAACAAGAAAATGATAAAAATAACCTACCTTGCATTTGCTGCGGCTCTGGGATGGGTTTAGTAGGCACAACACCGTCCTTCATGTGTGACAGTCTGTGTGTGGACTGAGCACTGGACGTCGACCAGGAAGGCGATTCTAAAATTAACAAAAGTGGAATTTAGCCAAAATTGTCACTCATGACAAACGAGGGAGCCCAAAAGTTTTGCTTGTCTCGAGTTTGGCGTTGCTTATTACTCACGAGAAAGTTTTCTTCTTGATTCTTAATAAAATGTGTCAAAAAGTTTGACTTGTCTCGAAGAAAGGAAGTGTTTTGTGTTGTTTATCGCTGAAAACACATATACACAAGTTGCGGATGTTAAAAAAATTGAAAACTTTCTTACCGGTAAAGCGAGCTTGGCTGTACTCGCTGCTTCTGGATGCACTAGGATAACTTGTGATAACGGGATGTTGCCGGCTTTCAACTTCGCTGCTACGTGAATAGGTTGGCATTCCTGATTAACAAAAAACGTTTCCTTTAATATGTGTTCAAGAAGACAATTTTAACAAAAGAAAAACTGGTTACACCAAAGCGTCCCGAATCTTTTGAAAAAAGTTTCGCAATTGTTTTGGGAACGTCTGGCCTTTCAATATCAACTTCAATATGAGGTGGGCTAAAAAGAAACATCCTTTTTATGCTAACTCTATACAAGGAAATGTTTGGAGAAACCGCTGTCTTTCGTTTAATGGAAGTTATTTTGGGTTATTTTCCAACTTTGTATTGAATCATCCAAAAGTGCGGGGAGGGGCAGTGACGTATGAATTAATTTTTCCCGGCTCTCATGATAATTATATGGTTTTGCGGCCAAGTGCAAGAGCGCGTTTAAACCCGCAATGATTATCAACAGCTCAAGTGGTGGTCAGAGGAAGAACTTCCAGTGTGCACTAAAAAGGAAACTGGTCACGGGTTCAAAAAGGACAGATTTATTACCTGAAGTTGAACCTTGAGCTCGGCTGTCGTACAGCGGAGGAGAAGGAACGGCATAGGATGACGAATTGGGCACAGAAGATGGAGCCAATGCGCGATCGATATCATCTGAAGTCAAGTTTGGAAGAGGTGCTGAAAAAAAGTTAAAAAACAAATAAATTGGCATCTGCATGTTTGGACGTTAACCAAATATAAGGGAAAAACGACAAAGAAATTGGGCCTAAATGAAAACTAAAAACAGCTATATTTAACGCTAAGAGCGAAACGGCAATTTGGGTGAGAGAGAAATGAAAGTTGTAACAAACAAAAATTATTTTCAATTTCATGCACGAAAACATGGGTAAACGAAAAAAAATAGGTATTGCAGGCTGTCAGTGTCTCAAGCGGCAAAACTAATCAAGAGCGCAGTGGTGTTCACTAAAACAGTTTGAACTTTTGTTACTTTTTAGAATTTTTTTAGGTGAATCGGGGGCACAAAATGCCGTGAACTTACTTTTTCTCAACACGCAGAGATGGGCCATCAGAATATCGCCATTATATGCTGGGGCAAGTTTCATGAAGTCTTCTCTTGTCAGGCGGCAAAGCTCTCTGCCATCCATATCAAAGCGACCAACTTCGATCTCCTTCAGGCTGAATTCCTTCACAGCCCATTGGATCCACTGTTTAACGTGTTCTTTAGTCCAACACATTGGGTCTGAGAACAGCGAAAACAAAGTTTCAAAATTTAACAACTTCAAAGTTTTGTTGAAATTTTAACTCTAAAAAACAACAAGCCAAAGGAACATTTGAACCTTTTTCACTATGTTTCGTTAAGTGGTTCACAAAAGGACAAAATTCCCGCAACAGTTACAAAATTGACAAATCTTGGAAGATTTTATTTTGTTTAAAATTGTCCCCTTCTATTATTCTGCAAAATATCAAAAATCTGTCTTAGACTTAAGTTTATTATTCTTCAACATTAGTTCCATGATGTTTCTCTATAATTAACTTAAAGTCCAGTCTATTTTGAAATGGGGGAGTGTCTTGTATTGATAAGAACCGCACGAAAGGAGCCTTTGAGTCAACTCGCTGGGCTGAATGGCTTTTTTTCTTTGTCAGATCTTTGCGGGTCGCCGTCTAAAAACCCTTTTTCTCTGGTTACCACTAAAGCTTATTTCTAATAAAACGCAAAGCAGCTTATATCCAGTAGTTAATATGAAACATGTCACATTAAGTCGTTTTTCTCTTATCTTCACAGAGCAATTTTTATTCTATTTTCAGTTAAAAGGTTATCTTGGCTTTTTTTTTCAAGTTTCAACAAAACATTTTGTAAACAAACAATGGAAAGTATTGGCTCTTCAATACACAACAGATAATTTCGACTTCTGGTACAGCTTGGAACACGACAGGACAAAAATCTTGTGAAATATACCCAAACCTAAAAGATCAGCTTATAACCAAGTACCCCGTATTGGCAAAGGTCAGTGTTTCTGTTGGGCGCGGCGAGTTTTCTCCGCCCCCTTGTTAAGACATGAAGTAAAATGAGACGGCTAAATCTCGGGTGGTGAAAAGCTTAATCTACCAAACTTCAACTCTCGTTTCTAAAAGTGGATGTGTCAACTCCTCCCGCATGAAACCCAAGCTGAAGGCGTTGCCCGTTGATGATGGATTGTGGTCTTTTGAAACGAAATACTGACAAGAAGTTTTGACAGTTACCTGCGGGAACGATCACTCGTCGCTCGTGCGCGAGTCCTTGCGGGGCCGGTGAAGGCGAGCTTCTCTCTTGAAAGTCATTGTTGGGAACGAACGGCCGTTTCGCACTGGGTTCTTCAAGGTCAGATTCCAACGATCTTTTCTTGCTAGGATAAAACGAATCCCCTTTCGTTGGCTTTACTGGCTTGTAAGGGTCGTTGAAAGAATTATCGAACAACGACTGATCCTCGGAAATCAAAGCCTCCTGTCAAAGCCAAAGACGGTCAAGTTATTAGCTGCTACTCAGAAGTCCTGAAAACTTTCGCGCGTCTTTTATTTTCAGGGAAACCGAATTTAAAAACATGATAGAAACAGTTAATATTTTCCTGTGTTTTGGTAACATCAAATTTGTGTTGTGCAGCGACTTTCAACGAAATTATATAAGTGTCCTGCTTCAGTAAAGGAATGGCTATTTGTTTTTGAAAGAAAAAAAAAAATCAAACAGAAAAGCAAGGACGTTCTTAACTTTACCGTGTAAGAGAAACTTTAAACTAAGAGACTGTAGTTTAACGCGCGAGTTAAGGACAAAGCGAATTTTAGTCAACTGTGAAACGATACGTGAGCAGTAATTTTGCCGCGATTGTCAAATCGCACTAAAAGTGTAAGAAAATTTATACCAGATAAAACAACGTTTCATTACTTTTTAAAACAGTTAAAAAATTACATTATAATTATCTTCAAAGACGAAGTGTGAATGCGCGAAACGAAAAAATGAGTGTCTTGACAAAGACTTTAACAAACAAACTGTTAAAAAAAAGAGCTTCAACTTTTATGACTCAAGAAATTTGCATTTGGTGTTGTGTCAGTAATTATGGAACTGTAAAGTGACATTTAATTTAGGCAGATCATCAAAAAAAACTTTCTTACTGCCTGTGTTTCAAAAGAGTTGAATCCATAAATTCGGTGAACACATTTGTGGCTTTGGTATGAAGAGAGCGCTGTATGTTGTCGTTGAGAATTTTGTCGTTGACTTGAAATGATCAAGTGAAAGCGGTTTTTGCCATCTTCACACTCGACCGGGTTCAGCAAAAAGACATTTGGTTCTATATTCACACTTGGTTAAAACTGTCGAAATTTTTCGTGGCTACTTACTTGGGCATAGAGCGAGGCGTCGGGAACGACGTTGTGTTCTGAACTAAGACCAAACATTCTTGTGCTTGAAGACAATCTAAATAAAAAGGAACACAACAAAATTCAGCACAACTGAAGTGTTATTAAAACAAGAAAGTCGATAAGTTGAAATAAGTAGAAATTTCGTAACAAGTTCTGAGCGATTACTGAAACGCTCTCGGGGATCAAGTAGAAAGTCGACACAAAAAAGATAAATGAAGAATAAATGAAGTATTACCTTATAATTTCCTGTGTTGAAGTCGAAATCTCTGCCCGGTATCACAGAGAAGAATATTCCGCGATAAATTCTGAAGACGCTGAGTATAGGAATGTATACTGATCACAGCTGAGAACTGAACAATCAAAAAAACTCCGAACTTCTTGTCCAACTAGAGTTCAAATATTGAGGGAAGTTCCCTTCTCTCGTTTTTCCGGTTAGTGCTATATAATACTTCTGAAGTAGAACGACAATGTTTTCCTATTCTCAATACGAGTCCCTGTCGATGAGAACGTTTGATTCAACTGCTGATGATCTGGTGGCAGAGCTTATATATGCCTGGCCATGCGAAATTGCTTACTGCCTTGGCAAGTAGGAGGGTCAGATTTGACAGAAGAACATTAGGAGGTAGAATATCATGGTCGATTGCAGCCAATCAAAACGTGAGCCACTCAAAACAAACCAGTCCCTAGAGCTTTCTTGACGCCCACGCTCGCACACACCCTGTGACGTCACAAGTGGGGTCAGGACCTTTGCGGACCCGTGATTTAGGAGACTCCACTGCTGTCATAATAAGGCAAGCAAACAATATCTGTGATTGTCAGCGACCCATATCTCCGACCAATGAGAGTGCGGCAAATTCTGATTAACTACCGCATGTGTGCTTGAAGATAAACACGTACATGAGTAAAACTGCCTTGCTCATTTTAAGCCGAACAATGGCCACAGAGAACGGCCAGTTATGAGTTGCTTTGAGGGGTGTTATTATTCGCAAAGCTGTGACACTCTTGTCTGACATCTGTTGATTTTACTTACTTGGTACATGAAATACCAGACGGGAGCAGAAATTTTACCCGGCAGGGTCACCTCAGTAGTGATATTTGATCTCACATTTCATTACCTTGAGTCTCTTGGGACAAAACATTGCCCACTTCGACACAAACTAATCTGCTCGGAGTCAACTTGACGCGAACAATGCGCGCATTCAACCGTATATCTAAACAAATTCCTTTAGACAGAGCCCAACCTTTTCTAAAAAATAATAACAAATTTTCTCGCTCACGCGATGTCACTTTGCGCGCGAGACCACAACGCTAATTTCTTTAGTTCTTTAATGTTTGTGATACGTGGTAGAATGTGCGAGCTGGTTCATCTGTGTACGTGCGAGTTCCGCGCACTTCTGGAGTCGCGAGTACACGTCACTGCTTGTAATTGTTTGCCTCTGTCCACGCAATCCTATTCATCTGTTAATCGCGCTTTGTATTGGCTTCCCATGGGACTGGGTGCGCCATTTGTTCACTTTACCGCCAAATTGCTTCTAAATGAATGAATGAGTATTCCGAAGTGTCACTGCTTCGGCTTAATTTGAAGTGACTTTTCGCGCCACTCATAATGGCCTTTAACAGACACTATACTGCACACAAAACCCTTCCACTGATATAGTCGATGATTTTGTCGCTTTTGTTTGAAACATTGTTTTGTTTGCTATATACAGCTTACCGCTCTGGCACATCTGCCGAACTTTCGTTAAAATATCATAACAATATTTCTTGATCTCTCACGACGAGAAGAAGCCAAACTGGAGATGATTGTTGCGTCCCCGTTTAGAACTGACCTAGATTCTTTTCTGAGGAAACATTAACTAAATTGATGGGTTCCTGAACTCAAGAGTTTACTGAGAACGAAAACATCAGCTTCGACAGTAAATGAGTGAAGGGCTCTTTCAATATAAAATATCTCTGACAAAGAATGCCATCTATAAACTCTGTTCTAATTTTAACACAAAGTAACAAAAAACTCAAACTTTACACAACGTTATTGTGCTGTTTATCAACTTTCTGTGGCATCATCCACGAGCGGCTAATGGTAAACAAGTTTTTAATATTGTACTCCAAAGTCTCTATATAAGTTGTTTTTGTAAGGGAAGATTGAATTATGCGCATCACGGACGATATTATACGAGCGCTGTAACAAGTTTCGAAATCATATTGAAAATCACTGACGCAGAGATATACGGCCAGTATAAAAGCAAAGTTCTTTGGCCAGTATCTTCTACAAGTGCCTTCGCCATTTTGTGTCGTAACAGCACTGTTTACGTTACGTATTCATCTCGGGGTTTACTGTACTGTATTGTAGTGTAGAGTTACATAGTGGAATTCACGAGACTATTCTCGAATCTTCTACATGACCCGATACAACCATAACGCTTTGCGTGCCTGACCATCTCACCTTGCAGTTAATGCTAAATACCTTCACATTGAACTTGTTCGCGAATATCTCTGAGCTGGTTTAATATTCAGAAGTTTCTAACCCCCTAAATCTCCAAGGTTCTATAAAATCAAAACAATTTAGCCAGTTGAGAAGGTAATGAAATGTTTTGATTTGGTCGACTTTGCGTTGAATATGCACAGCACGATGGCGAAAGGCTTTCGCCACATTTTTTCGCTGAGTTTGCTCTTTCATTGTGATTGAATTACAGTTGGTTGGACTTTAATACGCAAATTGATTGACCTCGCCTACTTCTTCAAAGGATTCGAAAGTGTCGGGAAATCGCAAGAATTAGAGAACTATTGGAGTGTAAAGTAAATCAAAACTTGTTGCGTTATTAGTTATGTATATGTTATATTAATAAATAATAAATATCCTTCGCTACCAAACTCTCAGTTCAACGACAGTCACGAGTCCTCTACTTTTTACTAGTTTAACTTTTAAGGGCCTTTAGGTTCATCTCTTGAAAAAGGAGATGCATCTGCTTCTTCTTGCGAAATGTACGGAGTTTGAAAATAGCTGTGAAGCGACGACCGGGAGCGACGAGCAGTGAGAAAATAATTGTCAGGGACCGGAAAAATTGCAGTAAAATGAATGAAATCCTCTTATAAGCCTCTTGAAGATTAAGTTTTATTTGTCCCTTGGTACAAAAGAAAACTGCTCCGTCTGTGAAATATTACTTGGAATGGAAACATGCGTGGTCGCTGCGGAAATCCATTGCATGTACACAATCATAAATAACTGACACGGACGATATTAATCATTACTTTGTGTAAACGTTTGTTCATCGTGTTTCCAATACCGTTAACATTTCTACCTCTTAAAATAAACTAAAATGGATTGTGTCTCGACATTTAACGCCGTGTGAAAATTTTCACGGTTGGAGAAGTCTGAAATGATATATAAGATTAGATTAAAACTGTATTCCTCGGGGTTCAAAGTTTTATCTTTAATTGGACCAGTTTCCTAACTATCTCACGACAACAGAAAGACCGGGAACGGGTATATTATTTTGAAAACTAAGGTATCGCAAATACCTCTTTTCTGCGAATTGATTACATATTTTTGCAAAAAAAAATATATTTTATAAGAAATAGTCTCCTAGTCAGTAAGTCGTACACGTTCAAATGTTGATTTTATCGAAAGTTTTGTCGATCGATTCACAGTTTTCATTGATCAGACTTTCAGTCTTAACAGAGTAACAATTGCTGTTCTTAGAGACAAGTAAAAAAGTATAAAATTTCTACATCAAAGCACGAAAACTAAGAGCCTGAGAAGAGAAAAGCCGAAAGGATATGAACAGCGCCATATTGGCATCTATGCTGCTACCCCCCGTACTACATTGTAGCGGGCATTTTATCTGGTGAAATTAGACCTCTCTAGTTCTGTTACTGCCTCGGGGAAAGGATATATTTGACTTGGAGTTTCGCAAGAGTATTAAGCTATACAATTTCAGTTCAGTCTGAGCCAGTGTCCTTTTTTAAACATACGGCCCGGATGATGCATGGTTCCCAACTATAGCGTGTGAAAACTTACAATGTTACATGATACATACCAAAAAATAATTTACGTTTCGACGAAAACATATGTGGTGCAACAATCTCTGTCACAACATGCAGGAAGGGATGTAGAGGTGAAAAGGGGGGAGGGGTGAGGAAAATTGAACAAGATCACAGGAGTCTTTTAAGCTCTATCTTTTTCTCTACCGCAGCTATCTTTTTGTGCCGTTGCTTTGCAGTTTTTCTTTTCTTCACCTTTTTTTTATGAAATCGAGTTTTAGAAAATCTAGTTTCCCTTTGCTTTTCGCAGATTTGGAATTGTTGACGAGCCGGTTCAGTGGAGAGAAAAATTACAAACGGAAATGTACTACTCTATTGTGTCTAATGAAATTTTCCAGATTTCACCAAGAGGAAATTGGTGCATTTCCACCTTGACAAAAATTTTAAAAAACCGTAATAAAAAAATGTCATCAAGTTATCCTGTGATGAGTTACAGAACGTGTTGCTTGAAAGATATAAGAAGAGAAGAAAAGGTCTTTTGGTGAAATAACGTGCTAAAGGGAGTACGATAAAACCTGTTAATCTAAACTCCCACTCAACTCAACCCACGCCCCGATATTGCCCTCTTTCGATATCAGGCGCTTGGCCAAAGCAGTTTGAAATTTTTGGTTTAACTTTATCAGATTGCCCGATTACCCAACAACACTAAAAAATTCAGAAATAGTATCCGAACTTGGTCAATATCAGTTTAGTTTTTCTACTACGTCTACTACCGACACATTTTTTCGTACCAATTTTCCACAAGATTCCGTTATACAAAACAAAAATGTTTTTCTCTTCAAAAACTTATTAAGCAAATCAGTGCTACAATTAATGGACAACGAAAAATGATGAAAGAATAAGTGTTTTTCGGTATGGCTAGCTTCTTAGCAGACAGAACGATTTACGTCATTTTTCACTGACACACTACCAAATACATAACAGGATTGTGAATGATGGTTACTTGTTTGTCAAACTTTAGACCACAAAAAAAACGGTTTACAAACCGCAGAAAAGTCAAAGTTTACCGTATATACGTACGTACGTGAGGCCATGCAGAGTGATAAAAACTTCAAAACCGCGAAAACAAACTGCTCAAATCGACAGGAGGTCTAGTTCCTAGCGGCTATAGCGGTGTGTCATGTCGAGGTCACACAACAAACAGAGCAATTATTATGCTTAGCAAAACAAGACTTCACTGAAAATTAAAAGTGGCCGAACAATGAAGACTTTATGTACTCAACACATTGTACAAACAACTCTGGTAAAAACACATCGTATTGTTGACATGCTTCGGTTGAAATTGAAAAGGAATACTTTTTAGCACAGTAAAACAAAAGTTACAATGGCTATCTACAAAGTTTTTAAAAGTTCTTTGGAAGCTTCTAACACTTCTACGTAGTCAGGTAAACTAATAAAATACAGTGAATAGGGGAGCGAGTCTTGAAAACGCTAGCATTGCATACTTGAATTATCCTCTGTCAATCAACAATCTGTGCCCCTGTTAAAATTCGAAACAATGCCGGTAAATGGATTACTTGAGTTTTGACCACGAAATGCCTCCACCGATATTTTTGATACATTCTGCACTTCAGTGCTAGCAGAAACAGTAATTTTGGGGAGAACAAACACAAGTTTTTTTCCGACGCTACAAGCTGTCGAAAATGTATCATGCACTGATGACCTTCTTTGATGTTTTTTTCTTCCTGAGGTCTGCTTTCTCTGCAAACACAAGAACTTTGCTTTGAATATAAAGTGATAATACGAGGCTTGAAATCACAACAGACAGATGAAGAAGTGGAATTAAAGTAGAAATGTATGAGAATGAGGTGAAACAAAGCGTTTCCGGTCGCAGGCGACAGTCAGCAGGAAACCTTTTGACGGCTCGCAAAGAAAAGATCAATACTACACAAAGTTGATTTAATCTTTGCATTAGATTGTTTTCTCTTCGTACGCATAAGAGATATATTTCACGCTTCTTTTTTGTTGTGTATAACAAGCTACAGTAACTCGTTTTACTTTTTTAGAAAGTTCAAGATTGGTTGGAATTCGCAGTTTTGTTGCACGGCGCCGCTCGGCACTGACAATTAGAGGAAATAAAGTTTTAGCTTTCGGTTTTGTTTTTAACTGCGGGTCACCTCCGATCTTTTCAATTGTTGGTTCTGAAAAGCTTTTGAATATTTCATCGGTGATGCATCTAAAAAAAGTTGAAAACGCAGAGAGAACATACACACAAAGATCGCTCCAAAGGGATACAAATACTTCCTAAACTGAAAAACTGATTAGAACTGTCAAAATGTCGCGGGAAATCAAAGAAACTGCTGATCTAGCGGAGCCGAGTATTCTCCAGCATTCTACACCTAATTAAAACCCTTAATAATGGTTTTGACCTTCTGACCTACCCATTATCTTTTGCATTCCATTACTGCCACACCCAAATTTTTTCGCGCACTGATTGGCTGGCCATAAGGCTTAAGGCAAAGTACACTTCCAAATCACAAAGGCCGTCTAAAAATACTTCTATATTTTTTTCGGTTGACAAACATTGTAGCAGTCATATTAAATTTGTCAGCGAACTCTTTATACGGTATTTTGTTCAAAATGTACTCGTACTACAAGCTAGTGTATATAGAAGTGGGGCACGAAATTGTAATCTGTGGTTTGAAGGGAGTGCAAAAGTTCGTTGGCGTCGAGGAAATTAGTTAGATTTCGGTAGATAAATCTTACAAACAAAATCCTCCAAATGTGTCAGGCGAACAAATCGAATCAACAGACGGGCCAAGCCAGACCGAACATTCTCCAATTACATCGAGAGATAGCCTGATAAACGGTAAAACGAGTCTTGATCGCACTCAACATTTTCAAGTATCAGCGTATTATTAAAAGTCAAAGTGCCTCAGAAAACAAATCTAAAATTTGCTGCAGAATTCAAAAACGATACCGATAAGAACGGACGATGTGCACAATAGCTCGGAAAATTGTGTTTCACTTTTTTTGCTTTCAAAAGAATAGAAAGTAAAGAGTTTATATATTAAACATTCAAAAATGCATTTCGTGAGTTATTTTATTTGATTATGCTCTTGGCTTGTTGCAGTTCAAGTCTTGCAAAAAGACAAAATCGTTCTGACTTTTGAACCAATTTGGCAATTGTCGAAACCATTCTGCACTGATTCGTTTGCCTGATCTTCAAGAATATATAAAGTTGAAAATTTATCTAGACCAACCACCGTCTAGCAAGTTGGCGAGAGGACATGTCAAAACATAGCATTAACGAGAGAACTCAAGTCAAGTGAACCGTGAATGTATGAACAACAAACAACCCACTGCATATTTACGTAAACCCCGCAGCAAAGGAGTGAAGGCAATTAAAATATCTAAACAGTGACTCAGTCTTTTTTCTGCGGCTCTTGACATCGTGCTTTCTCTCTTTCCATAGTTTGTTTCAAACACTAAATTATAAACATCCGTTTTCCAAAACCCTTTGTCCACGTGGCGGTGGGACCGATCGCGAGGGGAAATCAATCGCCAAGTTTCACCGTTCTATTTAACGGCTATTGTGACATCCAGTCAAAACATTCTAATGTCGAAATTAAAATTAAGGAATTAGTCTGGGAAAAAAGTAATATACAAACTATGCTTCGGTTATGTTAATAAATACCCACTAATTCGTGAGTAAGATTACTGAATATTTTCTCGATTCTCTTCTACGATTCAGTATATTGAAGCCGGGTCATAAAATATCCGGAGAAGAACCATTTTGTTGGTTATTGCTGAGTAAACGAAAGTTTTACATCTAAAAGAACATTGTAAAACTTTTGGCACAGAGAGGACAAATTGTTGTTCGCCGCTTTGGCGAAGGGTTGAACAATATCCCCTTCCCTCCTCCACAAGCCACAAGGTGCATAATTCTCAGGTGGTCGGTCATAATACTGTTTTTCTTAGAAAATGATTCCGAAGTGAAGGAGCGGCCCGATGTACTCTTACATTTGTGGAAAATAATAGACCTCTCACGTTCTACATAAAAACACAGACATGCTAACTTTTCAAATAGCTTGGCAAGTTCGGGATTTCAAAAATTGAAACCTGATTGTGGAATGTACCAGTCAGACAGTGAGAAATCCATGCCACACTCGGCTGTGGCTAAGTTGAGCTACTGTACCACACGAAGTCTTCCCTGACCTGGGAATGCGCATGAAGTATAAACAGCAAGTTAGCCATGTTCTCAAATATAGTTTTTCATTCGTTTAATTGTATCAAGACCTTCTCCCACCGCAGGAAGGAACTTAACCGAGCTAACAATTTTCTATTTTTATGGCAAAGTCAAACAGATTTGATATAGATCAGAAATTCTCAGACGGTCGGCTTTTATTGGGAGCGGAAGTTCAATGCCTGGATTGATAAATTTTGATAAAATGACCAATTTCCCATGCTTTTCCGGCGTCAAGTCTGCACATTCCGATGTGTACGAACCATCAAGACCTCAAAACGAATGAAAACGATATTTCTCACTCACCAAATCACAGACGCTGTCAAAAATGTCTCACTGGAAAAACAACTGCGCACTTAAATCCCAAAACCTTTGAACAGATTCTTTTAAGACAGTTTTCTAAAACAGATCTATACAAAGCCTTCTCGAAGTCAAGTCAGTGAGAAATCCGACTTAACAGGGGTTTATCTATAAAAATTTGATCAAAAACTTACGCCTACATTTGAACTAAAAATCTAAAAATCCCGTACCAAATCAAAGTATTAAACTCCGATTGACTGACTTTTTCAGTCTTCCGGCAAGTACTAGCTTCATTAAACTGATAAAGTAAACAAAGACAATATATCGCAAGAATTCGAACGCACGTACGTAAAAACTAAGTATTTATAAAGTAGTGATGTTATATTCCCGAATATTTGACAATCAAACTCGAGCGCTGGTATATTTCTTCTGTTTAGCACACCATATGGATCTTCTTCACAAAAAACGGACGCAAACTTGGAAATTTGTCGAGTGCGGCGCCTAATACTAAACGCCGTCAACAAAGCAGTAAATATTTCGATTTCGTAACCAAACCACGCATTTTTAAACTTAACAAGAAATACTAAAATACTATTTGCTTCCTGCGCGGGAGAACAGTCAGTTTTTTAAAAAGAACCTACTTCACTTACACGTGTAAAACATTATCGACATGCGCGTAAATCATTCAACACGTACATGTCAGTGGGCTTTGTTCTGAGCATCGTCAAGTCTAAAAAAACGTGCGCGGACACACAAGGCTGGCAGTGCTGACTCAACTATGCGGTGACGTCACAACTGAAAATGGCGACAACAAAAATAAGACGTGACTAAAAACTACCTCTGACCTTGCTTCTTTGAAAAGAGCTGTTTGTTTATTTGTAAGTTTTGTGCGTGTTCTTGCATAATGTGATGAATGAAAAGATCTCGTAAGTCGTAGAAATAGGTTTTTATGTTTCAGATTGCATTGATAAAGTCAAATATTCAGTTCACTTTCAAGAAACTTGCGGAGCTAATTCTTTTTCTACTGTCTTGAAAATCACATCCTCGATAACTGGTATTCTCTGTATTTTTAAAGGGCAATATCCCCAACACTTGATTGTCCCAGACCACTTGACTGCTCTTTCAGTTTCTTTGGCGCCAACCCTCGTAATACTTCCACTAATTACTTTAACGAACTTTTCTCGATATCCTTAATTTCCTCCAATATACAAGTTCAAACAATTTTGATGAAATGAACCGCGACACTCTCGTTCATTAAACAGGATATTCGTCTTTGGTCAAACAAAATGTGAAACTTCAAGTCCAATCAGTTGGGATGTTTTTCCATGCAAAGGAATTTTTGCCCTCGTGGCATTGGCGTTACGCACGATTTTCTTTGCGGAATATATTGGTTTTACTGTGACGTCATAAAAGGGATGACGAAACCTTTGGCTTTGAGCCATGATTACGGAAAATTTGAACTTTGTAAACAAAAGCACTTCACCCAGTATCATTCTGCTCGAGAAAAACAACCCACAACTGAGCTTGTTTTTGAACAAACTGCGCTTGTATAATGGGAGTTAATCGTTTTCTCAGTTTAGGTGGAAACAAATCGTTGAGTATTAGCATGTGGTTGTCTTGGGTGTGGTTCCCACTTACCAAAAAACAAGCACTCTCGATCTCGGCATTTTGGTACCACTGGAAGGTGAATAAAATGGGCTGAAAGGATGTGAGACGTACTGCAACGTGTTCAGTTGTATTTTTCTCTCTCGTTCTAGGACGTGATCACTTGAAAACTACTCTGTAGCAATGATTGTCCGTTCTAGTTCAGCGGTATTTTTCCGTGGTGTGTTAAAAAAAACACCAGCACATTTCTATAAAACAAAGGATGTACAAGCACGGCATATATGTGAAGCAATATTAGGCTTAGAGTTCTCACTGTTGTAGTCACACTGCACCAAATATACCAGAAGATAAATCACTGTCAACGTGTTCGGGTTTTCTCTACTGGTACTTCTGCGTTTTATCGTTTGAATACCGGGGTGAATCTCGTGTGTGCGTGAGAGTTTCGTTGTTCTGCCTTATGGCTTCATCAATCCAACTCGTAATAAAGCTTAGTCCCCTTCAATCATTATTATATCACACTGGTATGATGGAACTAATGAGCAAGCAACTTATTATCTTGGACAAAGTTGGTTTTTTGAAGCCGTCTGCGTTGCATGTGCCGATATTAAAACTTAGTTCAAAATCAAAGGTGTCTAGTTTAGTAGAAGCAGAGAGAGGTCGCATCAATTCTTTAAACTCCAATATTTAAAGGTATTCATAACACAAAACGGTTCACTCACTTTAAATGGCCCTCAATTAGTAGCCAAGAAACTGGCAGAAAAGCAAGCTATTTTTTGTTTTTTGTGAAAATTACGCTTTACCTTAATTTACCGACGAGTAACATTATAGACTCAAAAACTACTAACAACTTGTACTAAAAACCCTACTTAAAGCTGAAAAATGAAAGAAAGTTGCCAACAAAATAGACTTCGAACTTTTCCGTAAATGGAATTGAACAACGCACATAAAAATAATTCCAGTCTGATTCAAACCGCGTGATTATGAATCATCTGACAGCCACGCTTGGCACAGGGAATACTGAAGCGTTCGGTTTGTTAATTGATCTGTTTTGGAGACTGCTACCTGTAACTAGGGCGCACCCAAAGGCTTGGCAAGCTGCCCCAAGCCTGTTGGTCATGATCACACGGCTTCTATAGGTCTTTTTACAGTTCTAGGGCAAAACTAAAAAAATCCAAAAATACGAACACATTGTAATCAAATATAGTTCGACAACAATAACTTGATTGTCCGAAAAAAAGAACTGTCTCCTTTGTTTGTTTTTTCGGTGAATCGCGTGAAGTCATAAACTCGTTTTGAAGTTTTCCGACAGTTGAATTTTACGTGATGAGTATTTCTATACAACCTGAACTCAACAATTTAAAGCTGAACACCAAATAGAAAAGTTCTCAGCGAGCTACACCATTATTGCTCGCGATACGCAGTTGCAATCCGGTAAAATCGACATGTGTTGAGAGGATCGAGGAAGACTTGATCGTCTTGTACGTGATCTGGTATTGGGGATCAATTGTATTTGTTCACTGAGTCTTAGCAAATTAATTACAAATCAGACACTACAGTTTTGCCCGAGGATACAAACACTGAATATGCCTTATTACAAGACAAAAATCTGTGTAAAAACATCAAGTTTTTGCGAGTCGCATTGCAGAGATTTTAGAGTATTAAGTTCTCTAATTGTGAGCAGTGATTAAATATAGTGGCACTGAATCGCAATTGAACGAAGCGAGAATCTGAGTACTAAGGCAATATTTTGTTACTTTGAAAACTGCACACAAACTAAATTTGCTTGGATTAGCTTCTGTCGGTGGAAACAAAAGCTTTTAGTTTTATACCCGCGTTATTTTTAGGAGAAAAATGAGGCTCAAACTGACAAAAAGATTTTGACAGCTAGTCAGTCTGAGATCTGGAAACGTAGAGTCGATCTGTCGCTTTTCAAAAAAATGTGTGGAAATTTCAAGTAAATGAAACAAGTGCTACAACCTAATCTTCCCCTCTACATTGGAGTTTATTGAGTACTGTTAATATTGAGCAGCATAAACACTATTAAGTTAATGTTGTTGAGATGAAATTTTGGTTTTCAAATCCTTAGGTAGATTATTCCATACCTTTATTCTGTGGTCCTAGAAGTAAAAACAACTTTACTCTTTAGGAACAATTATGCCTGAAGTTGCCCCAATCTTAAAAAACGAGCCTTGGTCAAAATCATCCACCTCTTTCCGTTTACTGAAAACAAGTGCGGTGCGCAAAAAGCACGAGTATATCTGATGCATTAACTTAGCAGAAGCGATGTTTTTTGTTGAAAAAATCAAAGTAAACTAAATACCTAATAGACTATTCTTCACCATAGTTCACTTGAGTTCTGGTTTAGTTTTATCATTTCTTTCCTCTTTTCTCATCCAGTGTCCTTCTCTTTTTACTAGTTCTGATGACATAAAAGGCGTGTAAAGACACATGTCCCAAGCACAAGCAGCGAAGTGCCAAAATGTTTATAACCATTTCATTTACGTTTTTGAAGAAACACAGACCACAAGTGCATGTTTAATTATGTTGCAACATTTTCCTGACCGTCGGCTGCAGATCTAGGATGACCTAACAAACAAATAAACATTACAACGAAGTTGCTGCATTACATCAGAAAAAAGATTAATGTTTAGATGACAAAGAAATTAGGGAACGATCATGATTTCAGCGATATTTGTTAGATTCGACAGTTGAAATAGCGGAAATCTGTATTCATGATGACATCCGAATCATTTGTAAACGTGTGGGAAATAATTACGTTCGAAGGCCAAGGTCAAATAGGGCCGACTCTCATTTTCGGAAAATAGAAAAGCTTTCAGAACTACAGCGTTTTAGTTCACAAAAAACCACGCAAAAAATCGCTACACATTAATTTGCCTTTGCTTATCTATAAAGTTGTATAGCACACCAAGTGGTAGCATTTAACTTTGTTTCAAATTTAGTAAAACTACAATCTGGCAAAACGCTGCTCACATCACGGCTATGACCTACAATTGCCCACGTGGCTATGCTTCAGTGGCACTATTTTTTTATATTGTTGTCTCGTGGGTCACAGGAACGGGAACAGGAAAACTCCCGTTGAAAGTTAACCACCATACAAGTATACTGACGCGTGATCAGAAATCAAATGTGGCTGAACGGCAGCAAATAACATAATTGCCATATTTATGTTTTAGCGCCGTTGGTCAACATTTTTGCGTGGATTTCATAGTTTTTCTTATATAGCTATGACGTATTAGCCCGACGCATTCAGGTTTTACTAGTTACTGAGAAAAAGTTGCTCTGCTTTTTTCAGTTATAACGTTTTGTTTCACAAACAGTTTGTTTACTTCAAAGTTGAGTAAGCAAAAACAGTGTCATCATTTTTTAACTGCTTCAAATGTTCAGAAGTCTTTGTCAAAAATCTAAACGCCGTTTGCACAGCATACCCGCTGCGGAGCTCTCACTAGTCACCTTGCTAATGTAATGGAGAAGGTATTCTCTAATGTTGAAATTGAAAACATGTTTTTAAAATCCCAGTATTGCTTTATCTCATGACTTGTAACTATTTTTCAAAATTCTTCACTCAATATTATCTCGTTAAGCCAGCCAGCGTGTTTAATGACTCAGCACTGAACAAAATAATTCGCAATGGAATGCGATTACCGTCCAAAGGAACAACAAAATGAGATTACAGCAGTTACTGAAGTCTTAACTAAACTAAACTTGAACAAAGAAAAATGAAGTGGTTTTATAACCAGTCAGAGACAAAGGCGAATACAAATAAATCGTGATCACAATTCTGCGCAAAAATCACGGCTCGTTACGTTTAAAATTGTCTAAAACAAAAATAAAATTAATTCAAAGTTCAGTAAACACGCAGTATTCATTGAATTCGTTGCACTGCCCCAACCAAATACTGAGTTGTATAAACAGCCACGATGGTAAATAAGTACACCACCAGCTAACGACACCAGTTAAGTTTTGTGTTGTTTGTTACTGCTCAATATACCAGTCACCATTATCTAAAATCACAAATAAGGCCAGCGGAAATTGATTTTAAACTTTTCATCATTGCCACATGATTCGGCACATGGAATTTGTCATTTGGTCAGTACTGGAAAAGAAAACCTCATTACTCATTATTTTTAACAAAGTTGCTTTCCTTAACCTAGGAAATTCAAATTCAAATGACAAAACTTTTCTTATCTGTACACCACTTGCAGTGGGGTAAATTATGACCTGTGTACTACCAAACCAACTATATCCTTATAACTTCCAACTCTTTCGTTATGTTAGAGTCTCGTCAATTTGCTTTCACGCCCGGCTCCTATAGCCAAAAAATGGTTCCCGAGTTCGCGTACAACGCACGAAGACAGGTTAACGATTAATGAATAATCTTGCACCGACATTTTTGAAAACAGCCAACAAGAAATACACCAACATTTGTTGGCCTATAGTAAGAATACGGCATTTCCTACAAAAACAAATACCGTTTAAAACCCCACTCATAAGCCCTGGGCTTGTAAGAGTTTGTAAAAGGTTTTTGGGTGAGCGAGTTTATCCGGACAATCCGAGGGGACATTTACTTGATACTGAGGTGATAAAGAAGATCGTTAAAGAACGAACAGGATTTAAGACTACAACCTTCCTTCCTTTTCTGGTTTGAGGTGAGTTTATTTTCCTTGTTGTAATTCTCCTCACACGGCACTTTTTCCTAAACAGTCTAAGTCGGTATGGATCTCCGTCAGTTATGATCCGAGTCTACATCTAAGTCTTCTATGTACGGCGTTTTAGAAACCCAATTGTTCCTTCACTGTATTCGGTGCATATAACTTTACCAGCAACTTAGGGTCTTGAATTTCAGCATTCATGATTATGAAACGGGCGTTTTTGTCGATAAAATTACTTTCTTTGCACCAAATTCAAGATCATTTTTTGTTAGTATAAGCACGCCCTTACAGCGAATAGAGCCATGGTTAAAGAACACATCTCCTTTCCATTTGTTTTTCCATTCATTTTCCATTTCGGGAGAAATATGATATCATCATTTTGTTTATTGATCCGGTCGACAACTGCTTTCCTTTTCACAAAATCTCCTAGTCCTCGGATATTCAAGGATATAAGTTACTTGTAGGCAAAATAAGTATAACGGTATTTAATGTTTCCTGCATTAAGGCTGCATAAGCATTAGGGATTTTACGCAACTAGGACGGGAACTCACTACGACGAGAACGTTACAAAACAATATACTTAATTACAGAATACATTTACCTCATGTGGAAATGCAACCAGCTGGCCACCTTTCCACCGTCTGCTTTAGAAAACAGAACGTCAAAAGCTCAATTTTGTGGTTTCTCTGTAGAGAACATGAACGCCAAAGTGCGAATCCTTTCAATCTCTGTACGGCTTCAAATTGAAGTTTCTCACTTTTTATGTTCACACACCTTCACGCAAAACAAAAAAAAGTAAAGAATGAATTCTATAAATAAGATAACGGGAAGTTAAAAACCTAGCAGCCGTCTTTGTTGTCGTTCCCGTCTTAGCGGAGTGAACTTCCTAATATCTTTGTCATAACACAGATAATAGTACTTAGATACTACAAATGCTGGGCCAAGTTTCAACGAATCGTAAATATACAATTAGAAAACAATTCATGTAGTCGGGGTTTCATCCATTTTGACCAACCAGAAAGGTATTAAGTAGAAAAAAGATGAGTTTTACGGACAGCTGGGTGGCTGAAAAGCATATATGCACTAACCATTTAGATCTGGTTTCTATGGGGCGACTCAAAAAAGTTAGTCGTCGCTATTTCGTATCACACTGTATAAATGTTCTAAAAACATCTCCGAGAGCTCGTTCATCCAATTATTACGTCTACACGAGACAGGTACCTTGCCCTCAACAACCATCTTGTCATACTTTCAGAAGTTCTTTTCTTCTTTTCACAGTTTCTTTTGGGAAGTGGGATGTCTTTGGCTAGACCATATTTTTTCCCCTTTAGGTTTCTCATTTTCGACTTTAAATTCTTTTTCTTTAAAGAAGGAAAACGTTGTGATGATTGCATGGTCTTTGGTTGTACTCGGCTTGTCATGTTTTGGATTTCTTCATTGTCAACTTTTAGTTGTTCAGCCCTTTAGTGATAAACTTTCGACAAATTCTTTTTGTTTATCCATTCTTTCATTTTGTTGCTCTTCTATCTTGAAGAAGTTTAGGCTAATGTTTTTTTCTACTATCACTTTCAGGCTTTATACTTCTCTCTTATTCTTCCAACATCTTCTTGCACAAAAGCTTGACACCTTGTAAATTACTGATCCGCTTCGCTTGGGCGGGAAATTTCTCTTTTGATTTGGATCGACAAATTGGTTGTGAGTGAGGAAACTTTCTTTCAACTTATTGTCTTCCTTTTTTAGTTAGTTTACTCGTTCTTTAAGCTCAGCAATTTCTTTGATTATCTCTAAAGCCAAATCAAGCTTCTTGTTGATCTCGGCGAGATAATTCGCGACGCTGTGACAGCTATCGCAGCGTTCCTATAGCAGCACATTAAATTCGTCTGTTTGGGAGCTTTTCGTTCTACTTCTGGTTCTTCTGGTCCTCTTACTGTTGTCCTGAATCAACCATTTGCAATTCCTCGCTCCGGCGTCTTCCTTAACAATCGGAGGAGCTCAAAAACACGTCCGCTCCGCTCGAGGTAATTAATAACATTATGACTAACACACGACACTATCCGAAACGTTTTCTGTTCACTAGAGGTCTTTTAGTTTATGCTGCTAAACGTAACAAGAAGTATGGAGGGGGCTTAAGCCCCGAGCCTTTTATCCGAGATTTTAAGATTTTTTATGGGCCGAGCAAACGTTCTCAGATTTCTTCGGGGAGCTTTTAAAAGCGTCGTATTAAAATCAGAGTGTGCATGCCTTCAAAAACAAAGGAACTGATATTAACTGACTTCGTGTTAGAGTTCAAAAATTGTGGAACGTATATTAGCTGAGCTCATATTTCGAACAAACTGCTCTCTAAAGCGAGACGTGAGCTGATCCTAACAGAATAGATGGCTTTCAATACAAGACTCGGCCGTCTGTTGAATTCCAAGGACAAATGTCTGCTTAAGGTGTAAAACTGTACCTTTTTCTCGTGATATGAGTACAACAGTATAAGTAGTGCAAGAGTTCGTTCCATTTCCAAAATACATAGACAAACAAACAAATATATCTTATTCTTAAATAGTCTCATCGCAAGGTGTGTTGAATATTGGTCGTTTTTTAAGCAAGACTGACCTTATCTTTCACAAGCATATGAAACGAGCATTGCTCTACAAAGCAAGACTTGAATTTGTTCTACATACTCCCAAGTGAATGGCTCTGTGTAGACAATAGTCTAACCGAGCCCTGGATTTGTCCAAATCAGTCTAAGAACAAGTTAAGAACAATCTCCGGTTCAATCTCCGGCTAATCAAACCCAACTTTTGAATTTAGTAGAACGGTTATTTAATGTATAAAAAAGACTGAGACTCCGAATTTAAGAACAATTGGCTGAACAAAAGAATATAGGAACAACACTGAAGTTTCGGTGAAAATCATCAGGTTCTATCTGAAAAAAGTGCGTAGTTGCAGCTCGTTCTTACATGTTCTTCGCATCCTAAATATAATATATGTTCAAAGCATGCTCGTGAATATTGGCCAGTTTTCAGCTTCAACGTGTTCTTATAAAAAGAAAGAGTGTACCTGCTCCAGTTCTTTGGTACAACAATGACTCCTTTCAATAACCTTTTCTAAAGAGCAACACCAAAAAGCTGATACAGATTCAGGGATGAGCTCAAAACAAGCAACAGATGTCTTTCAAGTAGGTAATTGCGTGGTGGGATAAAACTGAAGTATACTGGTGCGATGAAACGGTTTTTTGTTCTACCACAAGACGAACCCCCCGATGTCAGTAAACAGCTTAAGTATTCTGAAGCATGGGCTTGTGAAAGTCTACTCTTTCGGAACACTGGCCCAACGTGTAATATATGCAATGTAGATTTTAAATTATCTGTACGTATAGTCAGTGTGAGTGGTGTTAGACTTAAAGCGGAGATATTTACCAAGGAAATTGGAACAAGCACCAATTCACGTCAATAGGAAGTTTTTTTAACAAGAACTCTGTGAAAGAAATGTCAGAGCGGCGACTCACTCGATAGTTGTTATGAAGCTCTAGTATGTTCTCGACTTTACTGTTTAGTTTTGACTAGAATTTCCGTATATAACAAATCGTACAGAACTAGAATCAAATACTGTTGGTATTCAAATAACTATCGTATAGAAAAGGAAAACAAAAAACTTCCGTCAGAGAAATGGAAGCAATTTATCATTTAAGTTTCTTTAACGTCTTTGTATTGTTTTCATAGAGAAAGTGATGTCAAAAGTTCTTCAGTCTCAACGATATCTTAGGAAAGGTTCCGTTACAAAGAAAAGAGTAATTTTAACTGGCCAGGATTTGGAGACAAATTACTCATGCAGCTGTTGCATTTCTTAGTTTCAGTTTTTCTATATTAATTTTGTGATTTTGCTGAAAATTAGTCCACCAGTTCATTGAAAGCACAGTCATACAATATACGAGAATACATTACGGTTGCGGAACACTTTCTATCAAATATCAGACCCTGGTTTTAAGACTTCCGTTGAGGAAGTAATTTCCGAAGAAATCTATTGCCTTATGAATTATACGTTTGATGGTCTCGGACATCGTGACTTTCAAAAACGAGTTTGAAGCCACTACAACGAGGAACAATGAAAAACTGAATGTCTCAAAGGAATCATAGACTTTTGGAAATGACCGTCTTAGTCAAGATGCAAGTTGTATCAATTTAGAGATTACCAACAAAATGTTTTTGATGTGGTTATTCATTTCCCGCTGCGGTAACTGTATGGCCCTCAAACTTCCGATAATCGCACTTAACTGCAGGATTGTTATAACAATCAGCTGATAAGCAAAATATCCCAACACTTTTTGGTTTCGTTTCTTGCACTAATTTGGATAAAGCGACACAAACAGATTGGGATAATTACCTTCTTTGTTTTCGAGTCGGTACTCCGCGTTATGACCACTAAATATGGTCAATGTGCAGATATGATATAGTCGTCAAAACCACTCCAACACGTGGCGAGTCGTTAAATATTATAGCATGTTTATAAGTATGAGTTTACAACAAACTAAGTTGAACCTAAGTTTGAAGAAAGAATGCTTGACTGAATCAGTTACCGGAAAAAAGTTTGCCCAAGGTTGTCAAATTACCTGATCTGAAGATGTAAACGATTGAACAATCTTCGTCTTCTCTGGAGATGGCGTACAACTCAATGCCGTCATGCCCTTCGCTTTACAGTCTACTCAAAATAAACGGCGTCCATTTTTAGGAACTAGAAGTTGCCAATGCTAGATAACGTGCAGCCGAGAGTTGAAAGTTGCAGTCATTTCAGTGTAATGCCGACTTATAGCAATAAGCGCAGTTTGTTCATCGCAATATTATGAACGTACACATTTAACGACCCTTGAATTGAAAATAGCCATACCAGTATGATAAGACTAAGGTTTCCATTGCTGCACATGTATTATTCTAACTCGTACATTTCTTTCCTAGCCACCACGATCTCTACGAAAAGTTTCTAAGTGTCATATTCTCCATGGCGAAATGCCACGGATACACCTTCGTTACAGACTCACATAAACACTGCCAACATCAATTCTAATAATGCTAGTACTAACAGCAAAATTGAGAACATAGCTACAAACCCAACCTTTGGAAGATTTAATGATGGCCTGTAAAATTTTGAACCAATAAGACTGGTTTGTTACGGGAGTATAAACGAATACACGCTCCTATACAGAATAAAAAAAACCCGCTATCTTGATGAAAATGCTAAGAAAATACGTTATCAACAGCAGCGTCGACTGCTTCAATTCTTTTCGTTCACGTGTTTAATGTTTAGGATCGGTAAAGGCGGTTGACGAAGAACTCGTGTTGACAACTATACAAAGTTCGTAATCTTATGCCACACTTTGAAAATCCATGACTTCATTCCATGACATAAAGCAGTTTTCAATTTGAGCCTCTTCCTGTATACAGCAACCAAATTCAAGACAGAAAATACGTAGGTTTTATTTTCTTCTCTTTCGTAAAAGAAAACTAACCCATGTTTTACACACGGTAGTTTTCATTTTCCTTGATAAAGGACTAAACAAAAAATTCCATAACTTACGAATTTGTAGAATCCATAGCTTTTCAGGTTTTTGAACGGAACATCAAATCAGTATACTGACTAAAGTTTAGTTCCACTAGAGGACAGACCATTTTTATCGTGTGGGGGAGTGGTGCGTATGTGGAAAAATTCAGTCGTAAAAAATGTACGATCGATCTACAGTCCAAAAAGGAGGTTTGCTTTGAAACTTTAAAAAGGTTTGGTATAAGAAACGAAAAGAAAACCCTTTTGGCCGACAAGAACAATGCCAAGCTAGCTTGCGAGGTCCAAACCGAGACCACCGGATCACTTTCAACTGAATTTTGTATGTTGTAGTGCGAGGTATAGATCAAGCGACTACAGTTCGAGCCGGTTTACAACCAACTTATGCCCACAGTATTCACAGTGAGAGTCGCATTCTAGCAATATCCCAACGTGCATAGCTTAGCAAGAGAACTGGCAAGAACGGTGTAACGAAAAAAAGCTGTTTATAATATATGAGTGATATTACAAAAACTTATTTTTTTTCTTTATAAGAATACGATTTAAGTATACCGAGACTCAAATTGTACTCTAATAGAACAATGAAATAAAATGTTATTTTAAAAACGTTGTCTCTGACTAAAAGGTCTATAGATGTTAAAATTTCCAGACGTTTCAGCCGATAACTTCGGTCTTCTTCAGTGGAATAAAAAATGAAAACATTGTCTCTGACAAAACATTTTATTTCATAGCTAACCATGTCTGACTACAATAGCCAAAATTTCTAATAGAACAACTTCAGGCTTAAACTCTGTTGCAGATTCACAGAAAAAAATTCAATCAGATCACGAGTAAAAATAAGAAAACTTAAGAACAATTCGAGGCTGGATTTGCCAAGTTTATTATCAGAATCTTACAAAAAAAACCGTGTACTCGTTGTTAGAGCATACCGCTTACTTCAACTCCAGGTGTGATTTTAATTGTACAACTTTTTTTAATAAATTTGGGGATAAGATTTTCACTTGCAACTCTACTAGCCGTTTCTGATATTTCCAGATGTATCGAACAAACCAAAATGCTTGGCGGACATTCGACACACAGGAGACTCTTACGATGTTATGCCTTCAAATTGATCTAGGCAACTTAATTCTGTTCTCTAGATTTGCGTCCAAGGGACGCGCTTAAATTGAAAAGCCGGTATCTTTTTAATTTTCTGTTGAGTAAAACACCCTCGCGTATGCATTTTGAGAACCCTGTTTTAACACGAGTAATTGGAAACACAATTCCGACGACCAATTATTTCAGTAAATCGCCCAAACAAAACACACCCATTCGCCAACATAATTATCAGCCTACCGTCAGTCTTGCCTGGGCTTTGTCGCGAGCACTTTCTCGACTATTTCTCCGTTTTTCACCTTTTCAAGTGACACTATCAAAACTCTAAAGTCTTAACAAAAACGTTCAGTGAAGCTGTTGTTCTAAGAAATATGCAGATATCAGCATGAAAAGTATGTTTTGAAAAGAGTATTTGTTTTCGAGTTACAATATTTTGAATTTTATGGCTGTCTGGGGACTGGGTCGGCATACTCTCAACTCTCTTGAAAACCAATATATTTTGGGAAAAAAATTATTACACGTCTTCTTAAATGCGTTAATTAAGTTTTGGCTCCTCTTCTTGTGGGAGTAAAGTGGTAGCCCTGTCCATGTATCTGTCGTTACAGTAAAGGTTTTGTTCATCTCCCTAGTACTGCTCAAATATTTAGGTTATCTGTAGTTTTTCACCTGCTATGTACGTCATATTTGAAATATCGTTCTGATATCAGTGTTTTCGTTGACATTTTTTTTGCGTGAAAACGATATAAAGAACTTCCGCACTTTATTTTAAGGCTTGTCGCAATCCAGCGATTTCCACTCTAAAACGGGCCGAACAATAATCCTTCAACCGGACACTGAATAAACCAATCACATTACTGATTTTCTGGTATTTGAGCCAATCACAAGTAAGGATATCATCACCATGGCAATAACTCAACTCTCAAAAACTGAGGCAGCGAACAAACTGGATAAGTTTTCTCGCTCAGTTATGTCATTTATTTAAATAAGTTGGTTATGCTCGACCAGTTTAATGTTTTCCACGTCTTTTCGGCAAATTTTTTTGCATTACTCACGATAAATTGGTAACAGATCTTCGTGTCCGAATCTATTTGTTAATATATTTGTAACACGCAAATCCGACTTCCGCTTACAGCCAAAGTCATAACCAACGAAATGTCTGCAGTTACCACTGAACCATTACGGCATATTTAGATTCTTCAATTTTGCTTTCTGTGGCTATGTTTACTAAAAAAAATCGGCCGAAAGTTGTTCTCCTTGAACTTGGGCTTTGGGGGACGTTAGTATCCTTTCTTATGGTTTTCCTACCGAGTCACGTTTCCTGGTCCAAAAACAGTCTCCAAACAGTATTGTTGCTGTTCTCAAGCCACTGAAGACGGTACCTCAAGTAAGTTTTATGTATTCGATAAACTGTTATATTTCAAAACAGAAAGTTATCTGACTTTGTTGTCCCTTATACCAATTTACTGCGCTTTGTCAGAATTGAGATGTGGTATCGACAAACGCATTAATTAAACTGCCAAACACAGAAAATAATAGGACTTGGATACTACTAACGCGGTCCAAGTATGCACTGATGTCATAGTTATAAGTTTCATAGTTTTTGCTTGTTTAATGACATATTGGACTTTGATGCAAAAAAAATTATATACGTTAAATCATGGATCCGAAATAACATGTCGGAGAGTGCAGAAGCAGTTTTTTCGCCATTGATTTCGCAAGGTGATTTGCGGCAAACTCGTTTATGAGCTGTAGAAAATGAGAATGACGACACCACGAAAACAACTACTCGAACTCAACTGGCAACGACACCTAATTCTCCTGACTCTCGTATCAACTCGATGTTATTTAGTCGACAATTTCAAGCAAAACAGTGGTACACGCGAAACTGAGGACATAAGTGGGCAACCGATGAACTACTGATACCACTTATACAGCGAATGACTAGAATTATACAAGCGAGCCGACATTTGAGGTAACTCTGCTCGCAAATTGATTTTAGATCCTTAATTGTTACACCTCGGTGCAAGATAAACAGATATTTTAAGAAAAGATTGTCCCGTGTGTTTTTGCTACCCAAACTAAAAAAAGCGATGTTTAAGAAAATAGGTACCAACGCACTAACATGCAAGTTTCCGCCATGAAATACTTGAATTAAATTCCTTGCTCTTCTCAGACCAGTGTTTATTTCTCATCGTTATTTGAATACTCATAGTTCCTTTTGGTGTGAGAATGCACAAATGCTTGCGTGCGACAGTCCTTTTCTCGTTCCCACGGTTTTGCTTAGTGTCTATTTGTAGAAATAGATAGCAAAAACTATTAAGAGAGTCGCTCACTCCAAACTTCCAGGTGTGGTTATTGAAGATCAACTCTCTTGGTCGGACCTTATTGATGAGCTGAGCAAGAAAGTCTCCTCGGGAATAGGTGCCCTTAGACGGGCGAGGCCCTTCGTGGCTGCAACCATAGCAATACAAATGTACAGTGATTTAGTACAGCCCCATTTTGAATATTGTAGTAGTGTTTGGGGTGGAATAAGTAATAAATAGAGCGAAAAATTGCAAAAACTCCAAAGTCGTGCCGCCAGAATTATTCAAAAAGCCAGTTATGACACCAGCGTAGAACCTCTACGCGACAAGTTGAATTAAGACTTACTTGACAGACGGAGGAAAAAACCAAAAATTTCTCTAGATGTTTGAATCCTTTCACCTAAAACTCCAGTGTACTTACAAGAATTGTTCATTCCTTGTGATACAGAACATAATCTTAGAAATTCGAACAGTAAACTTAAGTTGCCCTTGCCACGCACAGATTATCTAAAACGGGGCAAAAATATGAAACATTTAACCTACCATCATGCACAGGTCAGAAAACTTGAATCTTTTATGCATTTTAAAAGGGAAATAAACCGAATACTTTAACTTCAACCGTTAGATTCCCACACGGCCGCATGTAAATTAGTACACAGTCATATGTTAATATACTTAATATAATTTTTTTTGTACACACTTTTAAACATTGTAATATTACTGATGATCTTTACTTTTTGTGCACGAGTTTGTTTTGGAAGACCCTGAAAACTGAGAATCAGAATGCGGTAGAGGATTTTATGACGGCAGTTAAGAGAAACGCAATTAGTTTCAGTATGCAAGGTTTTTATTTATCATTCTGTACCATGTTTCTGAATAAATATATTTATTTTAAGACAGCCACAAAGCAACATCAGTCTTTTCGGTAAAAGCACGACCGCATTTCCTTTGCAACAATGAGTCGATAATCACCGAAACTGTACATTTGTTAGTTTTGTACTTCAACACGATAAAGTGCAAAAAATCCGTTCTCTTCATCACAGGTTTTTAAACTAAAACTTTTGGGTTCAATTGCAAGTTTCTGCTATGCGACATAAGAAACCATCACGTTATCCATGAAAACTCAATTCCTCTCCATGCATCTAAATTTGCTTTACTGCCATGCAACCAATATAGATACCATCATGTTTCCAGTGAAAATTCTACTCGCTGCCACACATTTAAGTACTCTATTGCTTTGCGATTTAAACCAACAGCATCGGGCGTTTTCACGAAAATTCTTCTCTCGTCCACGCATCTAAATTGCTCTAATGCTTTGCGATTTAAGCCAAAAACATCTCGTTTTTTAAAAAAATCTACCCACGTCTAAACTGACTTATTCCATTGCTAGGCAATTTATGCGGACGCATGTTTTCATGAAAGTCTACTTCCCTCCACGCCTATAAGGCATGGTGACCGATTTAAACGCTAGAATGTATGTTGATGGCTGAAACTGTTTAAAAATTAAACAACTCGAACTACTGCATCACTAAATAATAAGCTTTCTTTGTCAGCTCAGTTTCTTTGCACGCGCAAGTTTCAAATTAAGAAATGGACCATACTTAGCGTGCGTAAAAGCACGCGGGAAGTCGGGAGAGCACGAGAGAAGCGTTTGAGTGGCACTCTAACTTCTTTGGTGCTCTCCCAACTTCCCGAGTGCATCCATAGCTCGATAGACACACAGCTGAAGTATGGACCATTTCTTTTAAGACATTGCCACTCAATAGTCATTTTTACTTTTTTCGCATTTCGATTTTTCAATATTTCGTCCAATTCGCTTTCATTCAGAGTTACAAACCGCTGTTCACCGGTAGTTCTCCTTCTAATTCTTGTTCGTCGCCTTCAATTTCGTTAAACGCGTGAGAATTGCCACCAACTTTGTTCCGTAAACGTCCCGTTCATAGCCTTAGGTATGACTGCAAATCTCTGGTCTTAACTCGTGGCAGCCAACTCCTTAGCTCAACATCAAAACTGTACCTTGGCTGAAAACCTTCCGCTACAAATAACACTTTAGTGTCGTCTTATTCCGTACTGGTAGTTAAAAAGTAAATAATTCTGTTCACAGCGCTGGCGCCAAGCGAATCCGCTTGACTATTTCTTGACTGACTTTGAATTTTTTAACATGCTACCATCTTGAAAGGCGACGTAAATTGGTTGCAGTGCCAAACGCCATTCTTGGTGAACACACTCAGTGATAGTCGGAACGGGCGGGGCATTAATTAATGTTCATGTTTCAAGATGACGGCACCCGGGAAATTCAAGCTCAAGAAATAGTCAAACTAAACTCGCATGGCACTAGCTTTGTGACAAGAATTATCTTTATTTCACCGCCAATTCGTATTCAGTACTTGAGAGAAGAAGTGTTTTACAACCAAAGATCCCTTTAAGAAAGTTCATCTTGCATCAAACAAATTTTTATCGCAAGCAATGTTCACATCGTTTATGATCTACCACAGTTTTCAAGTCTCGCTGTATGAACCTGAGGATTATGTCAGGTGAAATAAGGAAAGTTCTGACTGTATTGGTACGAAACTAAAATAATTTTTAAGTACCTTGGCAACACGTCTCGCCAAACCGTCCTCCAGACACTAGCCATGTGCCTTCAATGGAGTCTTTATTCCTTAAGCACCACGTGGCATGATTTATACACCTTTCTCATTCTTTCAGACAACTCAACTTCGGCGACTCGGGGAAGGTTTCCGAGCTGTTTCCGAAAAGCGGCGAACCAGGTGAAATGATAAACGAGCCCTGGCCAGCTGATGTAGGGGACTGGGAGCCAAGCGTTGGTGAAAGGGGAGGCATAGCGAGTGAGGACGTCATGTAAGACCCACGCGAAGGGGAACTAGACATCATCGGGTCGGCCATACCTAAAGGGAAATTCACACGAGGAGTTATGAACGTCATTAACTAACCCTCTTTTTCCACCATTCTCTCCATAGATAGATAGACAGACAGACAGACAGACAGACAGACAGACAGACAGATACAGATACAGATACAGATAGATAGGTAGGTAGGTCCAAACAATTTATTTCGCGTTGATTTTGAGGAAACTTTTAAAAAATACTGTCAAAAGGTTTTGGCGCCACCTTAATATTTAAGAAAATTAAGGTGGTGCCAAAACCTCTTGACAGAATTTTTTAAAAATTTCCTCAAATGTCCTCTTTGATAAGCAAACAATTTTTGTGAAATAAAAAAGGAAGTTCTCCGACTAGTTTTTGTGTAAAACGCAATCAAATGCCAAAAATAAGGTGATTTGAGGCCTTGCCAAGTTGCCATGGTAACACGAGTTTCCGTTGGAAAGCAAAGAGTTGATAAGATTAAAGTTGATAGTAGCACCAGCTATCAACAGTTAAAAGTATTCCACCTCTACAAATGAGTAGGCCTTTCAGAAAGTTCAGTAGTATTGAAAACTGTAAAACTGTTTCGAGCCACCTTAATATTATCCCCTCCTACCCCCCCCCCGAGTCAACCGAAGGCCTTTTGAGTCAAATGTTGAACTTTATTTCAGTCGACCGAAATTAAATCGATCTTATGCCGTTGTAATCGACAACTCCAGTCGGTCAGGACGACTGCGTCAATCGAAGCTGAATCAGTCGACTTTAATTGATAAACGTCGAACTTATCATGCCCTTTATTATTGACTTTAGCTCGACGCATGCTTAGATAGAAGCACATTTTTAACAGTCAAAACCAGTTAGGAGAAGCTAGTTGTACCGTGCCGTATATAGTGCAATCAGTACCGAGATGATTTCTGTTTACGTTTTACTGATCAATCGTTATTTATCTCGACTACTTGTAACTTCACTGTTGGAAACTCACTAATTTCGTTATCTTTTCTTCCTTTTTCTGTCCACTGAATATTCACCTTGTATGCCGATCAAAACATGTATAATCAAAATAGAGTTTTGGTTGCCTGGCTCGTACAGCCCTTATGCATGGTTATTCCAGACAATCAGCACCCACCCACTACTTAACTAACATATACTAAAGTAAACTGTTACATATAAGCTGAAATAAATTTCTTTGTTGTTGTTGTTGTTGTTGTTGTTGTTGTTGTTGTTGTCCGTTGACAAGCCTCCGTACGAAGAAAAAACTAGATATACTGCCTTGCCGTGTAATTGCGTGAGGATGTAAGAGACTTACACGGCGCTCCAAGCTTGCGAAGGTAAACAAAATTTAAGTATTTGCAAAGTTTGTGTGTAGGCGTCATTGCGCGTATTGGGTTTGAGAACTCAAGCGAGCGACATAAGTCGATCAAATATTTCTCGAAAACGAAGATATGAGCTCTGTGCTTTACACGAAACTTGAACTCTTAAGTGCTCCCATTATTGATAATGTCATTATTCTAGGGAACGAACCTGTCGCCAACCGACTGAGTGACTGCGAGAGAAACGTGCTCAATTGAGACACTTTTGTAAGCGATGGGCAGTAACTACGCCCACAGCGACCCCTCCCTCTATCTACCCCCAATTAAGGCAATCACATACCCACTAATTGAACTATATCGCATTCCCATTGTCGTTAAAGTTGTTATTCTAGGGAATGAATCTGTCGCCTTTTCAGAGACGCCTACTGGCAGGTGTATCGAATTAGTAGGAGGTTCCATATAAAATAAAAGTGAAGACGGACTGACTGCGAGAGAAACGTGCTCCATTGACACTTCATGTGGCCGTTGCCGAGTAGCGCCCCCCCCCCCCCCAACCCTCGCTAAATAAGACACCCACACATCCACCACACACCTTATAGCAAAATTATTGATATGACTGAGTGAAGCTTTACTATAACTCACTTTGAATTACTTTCCTACCCTATTAATAAAATAATAGATTAAAAACTATATATTGATTGCTGCGCTAAAGTTTTCGATTCTGGAAACTGGGTATATCCTGTATTGTAATTTCGCGAATTCAACAGATTGGGCTCTGCTATTACAACAGCCGATTACAGCGCTTGTGAAATCGCGTGAATGAATGATTGCTGCATTCAGTGATCAGTTTGTGGTTGTGACTCAGCCAACATTAACTAAAACACACGTGTACATCTGGAGATGTGTCACTCTCGAACTTAAACAATTAGCAGTTGAGTCAGAGTGAAAATCGTTCCAACCAATGTTGTGAGTTTAGTTAAAGTGAAAATCAATTCAACCACTGTCCTTGGTTTAGTAAAAATATGAATAACCAAAACCCTTGACCTTGATCCGACTGATGAATAGAATATCAGCAATACCTCCTTTTCAAATCCCTGATTTCTGTGTTTGGGTACAGAAGGTAACATTTAAGTCTTTATTATCATTTATGATTTTTGTTGTGCTCTGTTTATTGCGATACCTGTGTTCTTGGTACACTATGTAGCTTACACACTTCGTACACAAGTCCATGGTGTACAATTTTTAAATTTTAAAAATTGAGACCATAAAACTGATTAGCTGTGTAAGTGATAGTACATCTATCAGTTAAACAAAAAGAAACCAAACTCCTCTGACTGTAAACAATGTTATGCACCTAATTTCAGACCAAAATTTTATTCGGTTTTACCGAGTGTTTTCTTGTTGACTTGTCATCTTTATAAGTTTTTGTGCCCGTGACTTACATACTACTGTACTTGCAAGCAATGGTAAAACAGCACACAAACAATGTGAGCCCAATGAAATGATAAAATCCATGAGACAAAAAAATACATGAAAGTAGAAATGCATAGAACCAAGTGCATACATGTAGTATATACAGTCAGTTTGCTCTGACGAAGGGCTAACGCTCGAAACATCAGCTTTTCACCAAAACTTACGGCGAAAAGCGTACCATTTCAACCTTTGCTTATCAAAACCCATATTTAGTATAGACAGTTAAGTCAAATAAAAATTTGTCAAAATCTGTTCAGTGCAAGCAGGCAAATATAATTACTAATAAACAAAGAGTTCAAACTCGCTGACTTCTGCATAAGTTGATAAAATTAGTTCAGTGTTTGTTTCGTTCAGGGGAAGATATGATCAGAAGAAAGATAAAACAATATTGTGCGTGAGAATAAATATAGCTGTGTCTTACAAGCAGTTGGCCCATTAGAATGCTGGAACGCAAGCTAGCTGTAACTGCAACATCATAGCATGCAACTCGACAGAATAGAATTCGACTACTACAGTGCAGAATTTGGAGTTTAATAAACAAACTCGAAACACTCACTTACGAAGTTGAATAATAGAATGCAGTTTTACATAACAGAATACGATACACGAATTTCGGCGGTGGTGACCCATCATACAATATGACTGTATGCATCCCATCGTCCTAATGATCACTTGAACTACAAGACCTATAGGAAATACTTAAACAGAAGTGCTTCCGGCAATGTCGGAAATAAACACTCAAGGTAAGAAGAAGCCAGAAATCCGGGTTTATTAGCAAGGTGCCCCCATTAATTACAGCGCACCATGATACTATTCGTATTTTACTAGGTAAAAAAGCCTTACTTTGCAAGGTACACATAACCAGTTAGGTTCTGTAAGAATCCATAAGAACAAGTTCAATACAGATAACAAATTCGTACAATATGTAGATGGAATATTCAAGAAATGATACAGAAGAAAGCCAAGGGGAACCCTTAACTTGTATTGAACGTTTATTCAACGATTCAATGATTGTTCAATATTAGTAAGGAAAACTACTGTTGACTTGAGCTGTGTTTGTGAAATACAGCCTAGTATTGCCTCCACAACGGCACGTTCGCGCACGTTATCGAGTAATTTTTAAGTACGAGAACTTCCCGTATGGATTACTTCTGAAATATAGTTTTTGCGTGCACGTGCGTGTGAGCAGTTTTGTCGTTCTCCAACGATATTGCCTTTTGTTTATGATCAAGAATACTATGACCTTGCGAGTTGTTCCTTGTGGTTTTGAGACAGTGCTGGAAGAACTTGAAGGCTCCGATAGAACCAGTTGTGAAATAGACCGTCTAGAGTCTTCACCAAACATGTCAATAACTTCTAGTCATGCACCTAGGATTGAGTAACAAACCGTACGCTGATAATGTATCATGTCCAAGTATTAATAGCTGCCACATCTTCAAGTTGCAACCCTTCCCGACTGAATTTCCATTTGTCTTCGATAATAACTTGGGATTAGGGTTTGGGTTTTGGGATTTACTTTTGAGAACGTTCTCGTTATTAACAAAAAAGATGCACAGAGAACAACCTAACTAGGGGTGAGTTTCTCCACTTAATCGAGTATTAAGACGCTACCCTTAAAAGAATCATGTATAGTCTCAGCTTTTCTGCTCTGATTTTAAGAGTTTATTCTGTTGTAACATTTTGTTAAGTGATCTTTCGATCTATCATTGAACTTACTTCAGGGCATATTTTACCTCGGCTAAAAAATTGATGGATAGTTATTCTAATGCAGGTTGCAAATTTGTAAAAACAGTGAAAATTATGTAAAAACACAAGTTGCTATGTGAACAAATAGTTTTTTAGTATTTAGCTGTATCGATACGATCATTTTAAATTTATTTGATCATTGGATGAATCGATATTGTTCATGAGAACAATGCATGCGTGGCGCCACCATAAATAAAAGACAGTAACGATTTCATGTGGAATGCGATGTGTTCAACTGTAAATCGACAAACTTCCAGTACTGAATCAGAAATCAGGCACGTCAACTTTAAACGGACCTTGTGTCAGCAATTCTTAAAGAATATCTTCTTTTTGCCCTATCAGTCATTTGTGAGCGGAACTTTTCGGCCAGGTGGGCGAGGTACGTGCGGTGGTGCACCCCCCCCCCCCCTGCCCCTGCCTAAGCACCTGAATGTTCTACAAGTAAATTTGAACTGCGACCTACAGTTTGCGACGTAAAATCTGCCAAACATTTTTTCAATAGTAACAATAACACTTTTTAAGACTTTCTTTTCCGGATCTGCAGGAGCCCCGAGCATTATCTTTCTCACTACGATGGAATTTTGATCTATGATGACAACCGCCCGCCGGAGAAGAAAAGCCAAAAGCATTTGAAACTTTATTATTGCGAGTGACAAAGCCGTTGTAAAATCCGAATACTGAGAAAAACAAAGATTGTATTATAAAAAAGAACACACGATTTGTTAAGGTGTCACATACTCCCAAAAGAACGCTTGTATACATTTTTCTGTCTGCCTTTAAATCAGCCACAGGGCCACATATTTGAACAGTGTCTCAATGTACGAATTCTTGGTATGCGATTAATTTCTAAAGGTGGACTGAGCCCGGAAGGCAGATGATATGTCAGAGGTTATTAGGAGGTTTCAATACCTGCTCAATCAAATTAAACACTGTAAAATCCTTCAATAACCGGCATACTATCTGTTACAGAAACTCCTTACATCTGTTACGAATCAAGACAAATCTATAACACACGTTTCATATATATTTCAATATCTATTTGTTTTTTAGTTTAAACGCTCTGTTCTTATAATGGACGTCCTTCGCGATGTTTTTTCATTAACTCAGTTCTTGTTATTTCACGAGAAATAATTTGTGTTCTTGTTATTTCACGGTAGAAACTATTTTTGTTATTTTGTTATGTAGACGTAATTGTATCTGATACAGAATGGATTTGTTCTCCGCTTTACTCGCTGGCTGTGAAAAGAAATTGAAAACTAAAAATGAAGTTTCTAGCCAAGACATAATCCAGATCCAAAGGTGATTTCAAACTAATAGACTTAGAGTTATCCCGCAATGTCATTTGTCTCATGAAGGATCGCACCATAAATATAACTTTCGGAAGTTATTATAGCCAAAGGGATGTTTATACAGAATGGGGTTAATGGTAATGCACAGTCCACAGCCGAAATTTGACCATGGGAAAAAAGGCCTTAAGTTGTAATAATATATGTAATGCTATAAATCGGCGGAAATAAAATTTTTGAATCCACTCACTGTTAGCAAAATCTTTACAGTAATGTTAAAGTCGGCATTTCCGAGTCCTTTCTTTTACGTTTTAGTTTTCAAGCTTAGCCGGTATGTTTAAAATCTCCAACATAAATGAAGAGTCATCTGCTAGGGTTTTCAGAAGTGGCCTTCTTGATTAACTGTTGTCATACCAGTTTTCCAAATTTACCGAACTAAAGAATTCCTAGTCTTTGGAAGACCAGCAGAATGAATGGTTATTTTAAGGGTTCTATGGATGCCGATTTTATCAGCTGTTTCAAAAGTTAGAAACAAATAACACCGAGTCTTCCAGATAAGCAAAATGAATCCTCGAAAGATCGTTTTAAGAGGTTACAACAACTGGCTTAAAAGTTAGAACGAATAATATCAATCACTTTCACTCATTAAGACAAACAAAATGAATGGTCATTTTATGGGTTTTCGTTAACTGGTTCAAAAGTTAGAGCGAATCATCAATCATTCCTATTCTACAAAACAAACAAAATGAATGGTTATATTATGGGTTTTCGACAACGGATTCAAAACGGTAGGACAAATCTAGACTTTGAAAATCCCTCAGCACGCGGTACCTACATATAGCGTGTACGATGTGCCACCGCCAACACAAACCCAGAAACAAGCACCGCCCCTAGCTTCTCTGCACGCTGTTTTTAATCCATTCACGTCTCAACCTTTGCCCCGCTGAAAACGGTTAGGTAAAAAAAACTACAGCAATCCATTCCCCAACAGTCTCCGAATCAGTTGGCGAAATCCCACGGTCTTAGTAACGACCGTTAATTCTATTTCCCTATTTGTCTTGAAGAGGAGAAAGAAAATCAAGTTGATGTTTGTTGACGCCGATCAAATTTGAGTTTTTTATTTTACGGAATGTAGCAAGGCAGGAGTTCGCTAATAAACTTGTTATCGTGCAAGGGTTTCTAAATCTTGATATTAAGTTTGAGTAACAAAATTCTCGACCGACAGCTGGAAAGAACACCTTGAAATTAACACAAGTCCAACATTGAAGGATGGTGACATAAAGAGAAAAAATGGACTGCTGTGCAGTCTAGACAAACAGAAAATTTAATCGCTCCAGATCGTTCCTGCGGTTTGCCGTTATACGCATGCGTGATGCTAAATCTCCCTAACAAATATTGAACCATAATTGACCAAGCGCCCAGGGCCCGGTTGTTCGAAAGTGGGTTAGAGAAAAACAAAGGTACAAGCTTTATCTCACGATTGGGTTTACTTCCGCGAACACGTTTTACTATCAAGCGCAGAGCAACAGAGCTGAATATCGTCTGCGCATGGGTCAACTAGTGTCGAGTGCAAGCCTTTTTCTCAGAACTTCCACCTGCTCTACGAACTATTTCTTTTTTCTTTTACGCTGATTCCTTTCCTGATCTTATTTATCTTTAAAACCCATTGTAAGAGGAGCAAAGAAGTTACGAAACAGATTACGACTTTTACAAATGCTCGACATTGAAGCAATCATTGTGTACAGCTTTTAACTTGAATACACAGAAGTCGGAGATATGTTGTTTCTCAGTTGTTTTTGGAGTATGTGTGCAAGTTTAAACCTACAGTTTCCAAGAAAATTCTTATTCTCAGCAGAAAACCAATGCGCTAACGGAAAGTTTTAAAATTGCCGCCATTTCCCATGTGTTGCAGCTGTCACTCCCAAGTCCCGATCGCGGGCTCACGTGGACGTACGGACGTTTTTCAGCTCTGTTGCGCAGAGCAAATTAAGGGTTTTGCTTGTGGCGACAACCCCAGTTTTCAACATTCTAGGTCATTTTTTAAGTATATCAATTAACTTCTTTCACAACCTGTTGATCCTTTTACCTTCCTCACTCAATGTGCAATGTTCAGTATAAATCGTGTGGAGCCGAGAACCGAACTTTCTATGCACAGCATGATTGTGAATGTGGCTTACAGACTGATTCAAGCTGTTGTTCTGGCATTTCCTTGGAGTGTCTTAAGACAAGATTAGGTCGGTAGTCTTAGAAAATAATTTAAATTTAAAGTTTCGCTTAACCCTGGTGTCAGGGTGCTTAATTCATTAAATATATTTCTTAACGAAAAATCTGCCCATCTTCTTTACACGAATACTTGCAGACATTGTCAAACCATAAACACTTACCTCCACTTAAAGCAGTGTCGTGCCCATGCCCTAGCGCCCCCAGTTGGTTGGAGGGGCTTGGTGGCGATGGAATACCGTGAAAGCCTGGTGACGAGAGAGGTGACAAAGTGGACGCTAGGGTCAGCGATTGTTGTCTTAAGGATGAGAAAGAAGAAGACATGTCCGTATCTAGGAGAGAAAAAAATCGTGAAACAACTCCAACAAGCGCTAACTCTATTACTTAGGGCCTTTTCCATCCTCGGGGCTGGCTGGCCCGACCAATCAGTTATCAAATGAAATGCGACAACTATTAAAACTAAGTGAAGGGTTCGTGCAGATATTTGAATGCAAAACTCCAGACTTATTCCAGACGATTTTCCTCATTTTCCAGACTCAAATTTAGGTAATCGTTTTGGATAACAGTATTACTGAACACAGACTGATAAGTACATGATGCTTGTTTAGCTCATTTCACGCAAAAGCCAGGGTTTTAGATATTTTATTGACTTGTGTTTTAGTGTTCCGTTGTTTTTTTTTCAAGCATTTAGTAAAATTTTTCCGTCAAAACTAATAATACAAAATCAGCGCGTTATTTCTACTACGGAGTAAAGCCCAGAAATCCAGACTTTATTCAGACCTTTGCTTTATTTTACAGCCTTTTTCCTATAAGCTATTTCATCAACTGGCCGCTGAAATTGGAAGCGCCCTGAAAGTATCGTAGTCACGCTTGGATTTCTTTGGACACTTGCATGCAGATTTCTTTTTTTATAAAGGTTCTTAGGTTGAAAGGAATCCTT
>JAOBYE010333316.1:44906-61159 GCA_025403585.1 Parazoanthus swiftii | reverse complement strand
GTTCTCTGTTATTACGGCAACGCATGCGGCCGCAAACTGCCATGACATATGAGTATGTTTATTTGCATGAAAAAGTGGCTTCAGCTATTTTGATGCTCGCTTCTGACTGTACGAATAAGTCAAAAGTAAGGCATTAATCGACTATTGGATCATCGCTCCCAACTGATAGGTTGCCACTGTTTGTAAGAGTCCAGTCGAACTGACAGATGTTTGTGTGATTGGAGGCGTCCTGCAGCTGGCCAATATACTGCTTGGAATGCTCGTCGATGAATACATGTTGCTGTTAGCAACGATAGTAAGTGAAATGAAAATAAATGCGTGCCGGAAGTAAGAAACAGGCAGACATAATGATGATAATGGTGATGATGATGATGATGATGATGATGTTGATGATGGCGAGGAAGAACTTTTTTTTTGACGCCATTAAACAGAAAAGCCGTGCTTAGAATCAGTGAGTTTAAGACAGACGGAGGGACAGACGGACAGGAGTGAGGGTGAGTGAGTGAGTAAATGAATGAATGGGTGAATGTGTGAATGAGTGACAACGTTTTTAAACAGGATTGGTTTCATTCATTTTGATGTTAATAAAGTTATATAATATGTTTGGGGTATTATAGTTTACGGACCAGGTGGAAATTTAACTTTTGTCAGTGGTTTTACCATCTGCCCTTCCATTTTGACTATATCCGGCTAAAAGTTCGTTCTCAGCTTTGGAGGTCGGATTTTAAGCTACGTTCACGCGGTACCGGACGAATTTCCAACCGGTTTAGAATATGTGCGTTTGAAGGTTCCGTTGACAAGGAACCACGCTAAACGTACAAACATTTCGACGTTGAAAGTGTCCACGTGCTGGTCAAGTTTTCGACCGTAACGGTAAAAATTCTTCCCCGATTTTGGGGCCAAATTTTTGAACGGCTAGGCGTCGAAATTTTCGTACGGTTAGTGTGGTTTCGTGTGGACGAAATCCTCAAATTCACGAATTTTTAACCGGCTGGAAAATTGTAAGTACCATGTGAACGTAGCATTAAGTTCGATTGAAAAGAACGTTATAAGCCTGAAGGTTTAATGAAGGCTCTAAACTATTTCTGTTTTACTTTTTTCTCAAGTTGCACGTGACAATTGACTTGGCAATTTTCCATGTTTCGGTGGTGACGGAGTTTTGTGATTGTCTTGGCATTAAATGTTTCTTGGTCGAACCACAGCGAGCGACGCTGGTTAAGGATGGAACGTTAATACAGAAAACATCGGCAACCGTTCAAAACGGAGGGCTGTTACAAGAGAAAGCAGCAGTTTTTCAAAATGGTCAGGAATGGAGAGCTAGGACAAAGAAGATCAATGGAACAGTAGAAGGGAAACCTTAAACCGCCTGTAAATAAGCTTTTACTTTTGACCCTGGTGTTGTCAGGAATGTTAGGAAACGTTAACACGTTGCTGACCAGTTGATGGACTAAAGTATTAACTAAGTTAAATTTAAGGAGAAACGGCAATGGGATTTTGTGCTCAGTCACTGGTTGTAAATTGTTTAGTTCATCAAATTAGAGCAACTGGATAAACACTGAATGCACTCCTTTGTTGCAAAAATGTCCAGTTATTTGGACAAGACTGAACCTACTCAGTCTAAAATACTCTTTTTTCTAAGTTACACTCTTTTGTATAAGAACCTATTTTATAAGCACATGAGGCTGAGATTTGCCCAAAAATGAAGAACATGCTAAGAACATATCTGAGGTTGAAGAGAAGAACCGTTATTTGTTTCTTGACTGCAAACCAACTAGGCAAATGTACGTGTTATAGGTAATGTTCATTGAATATACAATACTTGGCATGTACATTATGCAACAAATCAGGAATTCGCTGCAGAGAATAAATCTTTAAATGAACAGTTTCAGGTCTGATAGAGCAAAAGTATTTGGTGCACATGCTTATTTCCGCTTCCAGCTAGTTTGTGCTAGTGGGCATATATTCACATCCCACTACGTGTACTAACTGATATATGTAGGAACATTTGAAGAACATTTGAAGCCTGGTTTCCATACAACCGTAACTACCCCGTAACATAACTGCCGTAATCCCGAACCGGTGGTAGCACTGGGGCACACCGGTGGTAGTTCTATTCTTAGTGGAAACACTCTGTTCCGGCATCTGGGATGACCGGCGGCACGATGTTTGGCTCTTCCTCGGTGTAAGAACCCACGACTCGACGTCACCCAGTCTGACGTTGGTCAGACTAACTTCAGACTGGGTTGACCAGTGAGTGGCTACGGCGACAAATAGCCCCACAATATTGATACGCTGCACTCTTTTACTCATAGATTGGAAAATATGCTTTAGTTATGGGAGTTAAATTAAACATTTCGGGTCAATATACCTGACGTTAACCAGACATGGAGCACGTTAAAAACGTCAATCCACCTCCCATAATCGAAGTAAATTTTGTAGAGTATAAGTTTAAGTGTGCAACGTACTGCCATCCTCGGCGGTAGAACAAGACCTCATTGCTCACGCTGCCACATCATTTGTTCACCTCTCAGGGAACCTTATGACGTCAGTCGTGAGGTTCTTACACCGGGCAAACCCCGATGTTTAATGGAAACAGAATGTTATTAAAAATAGAACTACCGCCGGTGTGCCCAAGTGCTACTGCCGATTCGGTTTACGGCAGTTACGGAGTACTTACGGTCATATGGATGAGCACGAGGCTGAAACCCACCAAACATTTAAGAACATTCAGTCTTGGCCCTAAAATACAGGTTCTTATAAGAAAAGAGTGTATTAAGGATGTTTTAAAATAACAGTAGTTTGTGTTAGAACAACAACAATTTTATTCGACCAATTGCAGATAATTTACAGATATAACAAAATGAACAATATAAATACAGAAGTTCATATAATTATAAGTAAGTTAACAGGCCGTGTAGCCTAGAAAAACCATAGGGTTTTGAAAAAGCTTGACTACCCTAAAAATGGTCAACTTAGTGTATGTTTACGCCCCACTACGTGTACTAAAAAATAGTGTTTTGAAGATGTTTCAAAATAGGAGTACTGTAAATCAGAATGTGTCTTTATAAGTGTAAATTGGCCTTTTTTCACATGAATCCACTTTAAAAGTCGAACATTTTTTAGAGCTGACGAAATCGCGAAATTTCAGATTGCTTGATGTTTATTCAGTTATTTTGTATAGCAAGATAATTTCAAATAAAACATTGCTCTGTGAGTAGAAGCGAGTACAATCTCATCTATGTTGCAATCGAGGATTTCAGAAGGTATATCTATGATATTTGGGTATTTGGGGGGTAGGGGTGTCACACATCGACTTTTCCAAAAGAAACGACATGGTACCGTTTTTCTTGAAACCCCCATCTTCTGAGAACATCACACTCAAATATCGACTTTTTTTCCTTCATCTAACAAATGCCCTGTGAAATCAACACCCCTTTAAGTAACTTTAAGTAAACAATTGACTTCAAAATCGTAGGCGGACAAACATTCATTTTCGGTGCCTGTTCCGAATTTCACAAGCAGTCACATCCAGGTCAGCTGCAGGAGTTAGACCGATCTGCTGCTCCGATTTGCTGTTTTTGAACCAGTATTGGTTCGGAAAGTAAAGCAGAGCGTGTTCCAGCAGGATAAGAGCAGGATAAAACAGAATTAATCTGAAATTTGAAAGCTATTTCTGTGAACGGTAACTTGTGTAGTTTTTATGGAGGGCCTCGCGTTAGATTGCGCTTTTAGGTGTAAGCGAGTCAACTCAAATGGATAAAGTTACTTACGATCTATTCAGCCCTCCATGCTGGGAATTTTCACCTAAAAGGGGTATGTTTGACTAGTCCTAGCAACGGCTCCCCCTTTCTACTTTCTTATTTGAAACTCTATTGTTGTCGTCAACGAGTGGACACAGTTTCAAAGAAAATCTACGTTTACTTCTGTTTTGGAGAAATAACGTTAAACTTAAAGCCCAGTTCACCTATCCGGCCGTGACATTGATTGAGCGAGCTAGGCCGGACAAACTACGAGCTGCACTTATTTGATGGAAATAACGCGAAAGTTACAACCGACAATAGCTGTATAAAAACTTGCTTTTCATAATCATTTCGTTTGTGTTATGAATAAGTAGAGTCGAAACTGGGGAAGATTGAAACGGCACCCTAACAAACTCTCGCTTATGGCTTATGCGGATGGATAAGTAATGGCAAAATCGTTAACCAACACAAACTTTCAAAGCTAAGCGAGAAAAGCTTTAACTAAGAGCCAAGCGGGAAGGCCAGATAACTCTCGGCGTGTTTTATTGACTTCCAAGCTAAAGTACGCCAGAGTAACAAAACTTCTGACACTTCAAGCCCAAAAAGATCTATAATTGTTGTTATAATAACAGAAGATCAATATCTCATCAATGATTGCTGCTTAAGAGTGTCTTTATAAACAAAAGATATTTCGAAATAGCCGCCCTTGTGACGAACAAAGGATTGCATAAACAAAGCTGTCTTTTAATGTCCGAGCCACTAAGTATCAGATTCATTATCTTGCTCTAAAATTATCCGTGATCTGTTAGACCATCACAAAAAAAAGCTGAGCTCGATTCGAGCAATGAATGCTTAAATGTACCGGTAGTCCAGTTATATGATCGGGAAATTGCGTCGCTGAAAACCAGAAATTAGTTGATGGAAGGACGGGACGTTGTGACAGATACAATCGAAAAAGCCAGGACGCGTGCCGAAGTGTACCAGTTGCGGCAACAGCTGGAACTGTTAAAGGGCCGTCTCGCAGTAAACACCGTCAAGTATTTAAGAGAAGTAGAAAAAGCTATTGGTGCCTTGACCGCTGCGCGCTACATATTAAAAAGAAAGAAAAAGTGCGTGCTTTCATGAAAAATGCCTGGAAGGTCTGCCGTCCGACCTCAAACCAGTCGAGGTATGTAATATCAATAATCGTTAAACTATTAATAGTGGTCTCAAATCCAATGTGTATGTTTTTCAGAAAGAAACGTTATTTCAGGCCGAGTAACCAAGAAACATTTAAGACGAGATATTGAAAATCATAAGCACTTAAACAACAGTGGTCTAAAAAGTACTTGTAGGCGTGTGAAAAGTGTATGCACATGAAATATTCGGACTCGCGCGGCTAGTTGTTTGTTTTGCATTCTCCAAATTCCAGCTACCCAGAGCCAAATCGTTTGACCGTGTTAGCAATAAAATCAAGTGTACTCACGTCAATTGTGCAGAATCTTTAGAACTAATGCCACGGTAGCCATGTCACTTAATCTACTCGTGCGGAAATGTAGGTTACTTTGATGCTTTAAAACACCATAAAGACCAGAAACGCGCGCTTTGCTAGTTCATTTTAAAAACATCAGCCAACCTTCTTATCTCCATTGCCCCTTTTATGAAACAGATAAGAAACATCTAAAACAGTCTGCCGATATTGACAGCGATCAAAAACCGTGGCGCTAGCAATAGTTCCCTGTCTCTTCCTTACAAATAATATTATTGTCATACGAATTGATACAAAGCGGGGAGAGGAGAGTGTAAATTGCGCTTCACGAAGCTCTCCGAAGTTTACCGACTGTGGACCGTGTTGAAGTCGGACTAGAAACATAGTGGATCCGACTGATTAAGTATGTGGCAGTCACTAACACCTGAATCAAAGGCCCTTTGTATTTCCTGAATATAACGTTTCAGTGGAGCAAAGTTTAATAAGGAAATAAGCACAAGCATGAAAAATTATATAACAAAGGAAAAGATAACGGGACGCCGATGTGAACTTGTTCTCTTCTCGTCGCACACTTGGTATCTTATTGTCTTTCCTTTGTTGTTTTTAAAAATTCCTTATGCTTATTTTACAAGTGTTATCAAAAGGCTCTGCTATTCTCTTCTCACACTTCAAAGTTCCAAATGTAAAACTCTGCAACCACGACAAACTTGTGCAGGTATACCCTCTCCTTCCACAACGCTAACTTTTCGAGACTGGGGTTTCCTTTTGTAAGAAACAAGTATCACGAACGTTGTAGCTGGGTGATGACTGCTATCAGTGTTTTGTAACTTAAGGCCACATTGACAGCTCCAACTTCGATAGCTCGCATTCCGAGAGTCTGTTTGATTTTGAGTTTCGCACAATAAACAATCGTGCAACAAGTAAGAAATCATTGATGCTGGGAATCGGAGAAGGTCGGGATTTTGCTTCAGGCGATATGCGAAAAGTTCACTCCACAAAGACTGAATGTCATCTGAACGAGTGAATCCCCCGGGGCCGCTCTTTTTATTCCGGAACCTCGTGTTGAAGTCTAGTCACAAGAACCACATTTTAAAATAGAAGCTAGGAGCCAGCCACAATAAAAAATATGACTGAACTTTTGATAACGAACACAACTACGTCAAAAGCAGTCGTTTGTAAATCTCGCAAAACCGTAAAGTGCACGTCAGAGTTGGTAGGATACGAGAAGCAACAGTGAAACTGAAAGATTACGGGTGAGCCGTCTAGATAAGTTTGGTATATCGTAAAATTTCATTATCATAATTCTAAAAAAGATCGGCCTCGGGGGAAAATTTCTCCCGATCCCTTTAGTCTTGACCACCACAGTGTACATTCACGGTTTTATATTAATATTAAGACAGGTCAAACAAGCGCAAAAGTCATGAAAGACAAGTTGATGAGACTGGAGTTAAAACTCTCACTCCCAATTGACCGCCAACTCTCATCGACTCTCGAGCGCTCTCACCAACTTTGAGCATGTTCAAACTTTCGACGAGAGTTGATGGCAGTTTCTAAACACCTTTGTTTGTCGAGCAACTCTTTTCAACTCCCACGGGCTCTCTCGTTTGACCCCGCGTATGGTAGTTTGAACAAGATTCAAATATCGTGCAACCACAGGCAGCCCAAACTTTGAGTTTGTCATGGGGAACAGATTTATAAGACTTCGTATGGGAGAACATTTGTCTTTCGTGTAAAAACAAAATACATTGGTTTAAACGGCAGAAATAAAAATCTCGTACCGCAGTTGTCACTTCAGTGTGTCTGTATGAAGTTTGGGGGCCACTGTAAGTGATTTGGGGGAAATGTGGGTTCGATCGGAGTTTCTCCCCGTTAAACAAAGTCTTCACTATTGTAAATCTTTTTCCCACGACAAACACAAAGCTTGGGCTGCCTGTGGTGTAACTACCAAGACTTTCCAAAGGCTGTAATAGCGCTTTATTGGATTTTGCACCCATGTGGAGTTGTTTTCAGCTATAATCGGAAGAATGTAGTAAAGACAGTATATTAAGAACTATATATAATTGATTACTTCAGTTGGAGACTCGAGCAGCACAATATTCTTTCGCCTCGAATATTCTTTTTTAAAACTTAAAAGTTTTGGGGATATTTTACTAAAATGATACCAGTCATAGCTAATTATATGAATGGTGCAAAAAAAGTGGGACAACTTTTTATGCCATTATTTGCGTGGGCTTTGACGAATCAGTGAAACTTAACGCTTTTTCTACTATTACTTTGCAGTTTTTAAAAGTTCCTCAATGTGATGAACGTGTCAATAATATTTAACCCTTTGCGCATATCGCCCGAAGCAAAATCCCGACCGTCGAGGGGGTGAACCGTGAAGAGTGTTTAGATATATAAATACAACATGTACAATATGGCGTGTTATGGAACATCTAGCTATCAATATTTATTGTTTTTCTCCGGTTCAGACCTGCTGGAGACTCTTCTCACGACAAGACGATTGTTTCAGCGTTTTACGAGGCTGTCACATGCCAAACACTTACTGCCTCTTCAAAAAACAAAGAACTTCGCAGCTTAAATTTAGTATTGTAAAGTGCTATTGAACTGTAACAAATTCCAATTTGACATCACTAATAAATAATAATAGCCCAGATTTCCAGAAGTTTCTTTTATTTCTGTTCATGTGTAACTCATAAACACATATGTAGTACTTTTGTGCAATTGTTAACGACAAACATTTGGCCAAGAAACAGTAGCTACTGAAATGGGGCATCATTTTTGACGTGATATTACAGCTAGAACGACGCTAGTTGGTTGAACCAAAAAATCCGCAGAGTTTCACGAATCCGCGTTACTTTCTTTCCCGCCAAAACTATCAGTGCAAATCTTTCCGGCTATCGTTCGACAATGCAACTATAATATATCCCCTCGCCGTGATGATGGGAGTCCCCTCGCAATTAAGCTTTTTGTCAGGTTTTATTCGATTTTGCTTCTCGATGCTTCGGTGAAACAAAAAATGATAATTTTTCTCCTTGGCAATAACCGCCCCCAAGTTTGCTGGCGATAAGAGAAAACTAAGTCAGGCGGTTATCTTCGGCATTCGGCTTTTAGTCGTGCAAACAGACAAAGTTTACTCGAAGAATTTGACGGTTTTGTGGCCTGCTACTAAGAGGAATTCCATGTATCAGTGGCTTTTATAAAGAGATATCCTATGTACCACATTTCTTTCCTCTCACTTTGTTGTGCGCACATGCAGGATCTGTGCTCCCGAGGTATTTTAAAAATAGACTGTTCTGATCCCAAAGTGAGCAACGAAAAACATCGAGTTGCTGAGCGGTTCAACTGAGCTAAAGAGTTGCTCAGTGTTTCCATATTCCCAAGTCAAACAAATTCGTCTAGCGATTATTAGCGTTCATTTGTGGCAAAGGGTTTGGGCAATAACAAATTCTTAAGGTTTTATAGACGAACAATACTGTTTTGTGCGGCTCGGTTTTTGTGGTGAACCATCGATCAGTAACACAGTACTTTAATAAGGATGTTATCAAAGTTATCTGTAAAATGGTTATAACGTGATATAATACATAAAGTGATTTGATGTTTCAAGTTTAGCGTCTAATATCCCATTTATTGGTATTTTAGATGAGCTGTATATAGTCTGCGCGGTTGAATATTGCACATGTATTTTCTCTATGGTTTGTTTAAGAGCTTTTATACAAATTTCTCGTTTTCATATTGTAAAGAATTCAAACAATTGTCCGCTCCCTGTCTTAACATGATAGCAAAATATTTACTCAGATTAGCGCGGCCGAGGGGGGAGCTGTCATCGCGGAGTGAAATAAATGAAGTTACAATTGCAATCAACCATCTGAGAATCATTATACCTCACAGCTGGAGTGGAGAAATTCTTAGTGGGACAGTCCCACCGAGGCCTGACCTAATCGTGGGAGCTTTTTCAGGATAAGAACCCGCAACCCAACTCGATACGCCTAAGGAATTGTCCATCAGGACGTAATTAAAGCCTCTAAGATGGAATGTCACTTATTCTTCGCTGTCAAATGGGTTGGTCCTGACTGTTATTCAAAACCATTCATCGTTCAGGATTTCCGCTCCGTTGGTTTCAGCCAAAAGGCAGGCAGTCCAACTTCCTAACTGTACTTTAAAAATTGCAGATCAACCACCATTCAGTATTCGTGTGCTTTTGTGAACCAAGTCGTTGTTGTACCACAAGGACCAGGAATCGCAGGTTTTCGCTGGATTAACATCAACAATGGACCTCGTTTGGTACGGAGAGGTTTGGAGATGCAACCTGACTTTTATTGAGCCTTGATTTATCATGTTCATAGTCGTAAATCATTTTTTCAGGTTGTTGGTGTGCTTTTGTCTTTCGCTGGCTCATCTGGCAGATTTTGTTCGGGTAAGTGTTTACTTAATACTTGTTTTTCCACCTAAAAATGGGAATATGGCTTTTTATTCGAATCCGTCTGGAAATATATTACAGTTGCACAACCAACCGGTAGCTTTTGGCAAGTTTGTTGACAAACCTTCGACCTCAAAACGCCCGCGCTCACGAGAAGATGTTGTTCAATGTGACAGCTTCAAAATTTACATTTTAAGGAGAAACTTCACAACTTGGTAGAGACAAAACTCTGCAGTAAAGTATCTTTCAAATTTGGATTAAAACTAGCTTGTGTTTGATTTTCAAATCCACCTCATTTCCTCCTAAGATATCGTAGCTTGCAGGTGAGTGTAGTACTACATATAAAGAATAAAATCAGCACTTGCTAACTTTGCCTGTCACCATCGTCGCATGGATTCTTTCCCTGTCAAATTCTTTGTCCATGAGGTAATTTACAAGTTTAGAATACGAAGAGTATTTAAGCCCTACTCGCGAGCAAAAGGTCAATTCAGTTGAAGTCGTATTAAGGATATCTCTTGCTGTAGTGTGTTGAAAACTCACGCGCAGTTCGTGTAAAAGCGTCGTTTGTAGCTGTGAAACAATATCTATACAAACGTATTGTTATGGCTTTGATTTAATGTGTGCAATAGCTGAAAGACGCATTTCAAGACATTGCGCAAAAAGTGATCCTTTTGGTAATTCTTTTCGCTTTTACCGCCTGGCGGTGCGCCACGAGTGCACAAAGGTACAATATTGGCTAGTATTGCCCATTGAACTCATCCAGTATACTTTATTATTTATGTTTTGGGGTGATGAATAAGCCCTAACCTTTGGATGATATCACTGTCATTTGAATTTGTAAACCGAATTGGGAAACCTGTTTGTTCTACACCAATGCAAGTCATTGAAATGACTGATACCTTTTGTTGTTGTAAAGAATAGCATATTCAAATATTGCGTGATCCTTTAAAGCTTGTATTTTTTGACACTTCAATTCAACACATTTAGCATTTTTACACAGAAATTTCTGTCAGCGCCATAGCGTCATGGCACGGTAAAAAATAAAAATAAAAAAAGTTGAGGTGCTTTTGTCCTTTGACTTTGGTCACGAGTTATTTGAATGGTCTTCGTGGAAGGGACATCTGATTTCAGTTTTATGTGCAATTCAAACATCCGGCGCAAAGAGAAAAACATCACAAATGCAAATAGCAAAAGGTAAATTTGTCTTTTTGTCTTATTGTTTGGCATTACGGAATATTATTTTCTCTTCGTCGAAAACTAGAATGGTTATGAGAAAACTGTTTTTCCAGCTTCTTTTAAGATTTCAGTTGACGAATGGCGTGTGTATTATACAGTATCAACTTTCTTGTTGTTCCCTTCATACACTGCAGCTTAAGTCCAATATAACACAAGCCACAAAACCACCATGAAAATATCATACAATACTGGCCCGCCATGTGCTAATGAAATCAATTCCAGTCGGTTTTCTTTTATAACTCAAAACCATATATGTTTTTCCTTTCACATTATCTATTCGAAGTTACTTCCCGGTTGACGGTAGTAAACCGTTTGTTTTGTTTTGTTCACATTGATATTTATGGTATCCTGAATCTTTCGAAAAGTTCCGATGCAAAAGTATTCGTCTGACATCATAGGTCATTTGAGCCATGCCCCTGGTCACGACTCGTTAAGACTCCAGACATTGTGCTGGTGTGTTTATATGGTTTATGAACATTGATCGAGGGGCCCGCTACGGAGGAAATAAGGCGGCTGCTTTAGAGGCTACCACAAAATGGATTTGTGTCATGGGTGTTCAACTTTCTAATTCCCTAAAATCCATAGTTCTTAATCATAGGTGTTATTAACTTTTTTTTAAAAATTAATTAATGAATGTTAATCTCTTCTGGTTCTCAAGTTCAAGGACCACCTGTACTTTGTCGGCTGACAATCAGTAAAGAAGTAACGACAAACATGAAAAACCAAACTTCTTTTTTTTTAAAGGGATGTGAAATGAATGTTCATGTTGTAGGTTTTCATCGACTGGCTCAAAAAATCAAACAAGTAGCACCAGAGCTATGGAACTTGTACTGAGTGAATAAATGAATGAAGGAACGAACGAACGAACGAACGAACGAACGGACGGACGGACGAATGAATGAATGAATGAATGAACGGACGGACGGACGGACGGACGGACGAATGAATGAATGAATGAATGAGTGGTTGATTGATTGATTGATTGATTGATTGATTGATTGAGTGAGTGAGTGAGTGAGTGAGTATAAACATGCTGTGGAACGAAGATGTTATGGTTCACGGTTTTCATCAACTGGTTCAAACGTTTCCCGTTAGGACGTTCTAAGAAACAAGTGCACCAAACATTTCTACCCTTCACGAGATAAAATGTGAATGGTCTCGTTATTAGTTTTCAGTATCAACTGGTTCAAAAGTTAAGATATTCTAAGAAACAAGTAACCCAAACACGTCTACTCTTCAAGAAATACGAAATGTAGGCTCATGTTATGGGTTTTTACCAGCTGATTCAAAAATTAGGACATTCCAAAAAGCAAGTTACACCAAACACTTCTACTTTTCAAGATATACAAAATGAATGGTCATTTTAGGGGTTTTAGTTAACTGGTTCATAAGCCAGGACATTCTATTAAGTTCTGCTATTCTTCAAACGTAGAATTTAGTTCATGTTACGTGTAGTGTTTTTCGTCATGTTTAAACGGTAGGTGTGTCCGAGATTTCAACTGGACTATGCCTTAAGGGTAAAGGCAAATGTGGCGATTAGCAATACAAAGCATTGTTTGAGTTTGTCAAAACAGAATGAAATATTGAATATGGCTCTCGAAACTACTGATAGGTTTTGATTGAATTGTTTGCGTTACGTAATCAGTCTTTACTTGTGTTTAATTGTTTTGTACATTTTCTGGCCTGAAAATTACATTTAGTATTCATTTTCTTGTTTGTTTGTTTAAGCTGTTCAGACCGAATGCACCAGACGTGTAATGCTATTAGCTGCATCTGTCATACAATAAAGTCTTCATCGTTTTCCGCAAATAAACTTGGCTAGAGTTCTTCTGCCGCTGGGAGAGCTTAAAGAAATACCTTTTAAAACAGAAAATGGAGGAGTGTTTCCAGAGAAGAACACAACAGTTGCTGAGAAAAATCAACTCGTTTTTTGTCTAAATAGCCGTTTTTCAGATCTAAGATAGAGTAAGATGAAGCTAGTGTTATTTACAAGTTAAATACTCTTAATAAAAGTCGTCATAAATGCTAGAACTTCAGCCAGACATGTTGAAATGGTAAGGTAAGGAAAGGGTCAAGATTTCAAGTTGAAGAGATACAAAATAAGTGGAAACGTTCCAAACTTGCGGCCAACTTCTGGAAACAGCATTTCAGAGAAAACTTGTATGCGTTAGAACATTTCCATCATTTGAACTTCGTTATTTTGTCTTCGTTATATTGTCTGCAGTATCAAACTTCTTGTAGTAATTTGTAGTACTTCTGTAGTGTATCCTCAACGCTAGGCAAATAGTTAACACGGTCGTTTTAAACCTTATACAAAAATGTTAACAGGAACGTTTACCGGATTGTTCCAATTTCAACTAACTTTCCTATTACAAACGACAACAATGCACAGATTTGCAGTTTAATTACATAGTTTACAATGTATCCTTTGGTTAAGGTAATTTAGTTAAGATGTCATTTAACGTCACAAACCGCCATCTTGAATTGTATTTTATGACTCGATTATGACGCCATCTTGGATTTCTTTATGTCATCAGTAAATCATCTAAATTCTAGGGAACATTTTGAAAATAAAATCCTATTTGATCTATAAACCCAAAGATTGTTCGTATTGGATCCCTTATATTGAATCTAAGAGAGTTTTGTTTTTATTAAATTTGAACCAGCAGTTTATTAAATCTACATAAATTTAGCTCTCATGAAGTGTGTTTGGAATCGCTTCTTAAAATGTCTGCTTTTGGACATCGCTTCTTGTTCTCAATATTTGGCAAATACACTCTCATATAAGTCTTAAATAAATTGCTCTTATTTTAGATATAGATATAAGTAACCCTTCCAGTTGATCAATAATGATTTATTGTTAGTCTTGTTTGTTTGTTTGTATGTTTTAAATTGAGCTGTTGATCAGTGATCTGGCCAGGAGAACAGACTTATCAATTAATGATGAGTCAGAGTCTGAGCCTAAGATTGTTCTTAAAATCCGAATCTTTTTGTTATTGTAAAATCTGTTCTTTAATGTAAAAGAAATCAAGTATCATAACAATTCAAGTTTCAACTTTATCATTATTGTAGAGTGAAGTATTTGAAGGTTATACTTATATATTTTTAGACGAACGTGCTATATCTCACTGTGTATTCCATGTTAGTGTAGTAATAGTGTCGTATATCTCCAAGGTACTTGTTTATTATAAATCGAACATTGGCAACTCCATTAGTAATTTCCTTATTTTAGAACTAATCCATTGATTACTAGCTTTGAAAAAATCTGGTTTTTTTTAGCTTTTTAAGCTATATGCGTTTTTTGATCAGTAATGGTTGATATGGCATGTTTTCGTCCATAACGTTGGTTGTAATTTGACGTTTCAAATGTTGGCCATCTTCACCAAACACATTACGGCGAAAAACATACCGAATCAACCCTATGTAACAAACCAAAACGTGTGAGAGTCGAGATGAGTCGAATATGAAATAATTAAGCAAAGTATATAAGACAGTACTTACTTAGTTTTCCTTTAAACGGATTAAAAGATATCACTACTAAGTGAGTTGAAGAATATAGGACTTTCGAGAGTAAAGCAGAAAACTAATAGATATTAGTTCGACATCTGGGTGTATGGAGTTTCAATTTTTATTTGGTGTTGTAGCAATGGATTGGCTTGACCATGTAAGACGTTCTTAATTCTTTTCTTTTTGCGTTTTTTACAAAAGTGATGAAAAAGACGAAGACTTCAAGGAAGTCATCGAATTTCAATGCGGATGTCGCTAAACACGTGAACATCGGAAGAGTTAGACTTTCGTGATCTCTTGGAAAGATATGCAATAAGGATTAGTCCCGGGTGATAACTTGAAATAACAAAGACTCAAGGAATGATTAAGCAAACAGTTAAATATAAATGAATGAATATTAAAGTACAAACGTTTAAGCCGATTTATGAACATAAGTTGAGACTGTTCATGCATGCCTTTATTGGGCGGAAGCCGGAAAATAAAGTGAGATAAAATATACTTAGGATATGATGTGCGATCGTGTGCCCCTAGCTCGCCCCGCCCTTGTCCCGCCTTGTTTTGACTGCAAGCCATTTCGACCTTTCAGCCGGTGTTATCCAACCTATATTGGTACACCGCAGAAACCGCAGGCTCGCAGCTTTGTTCTATACCCAAATAAGGAGCTGTTATTGATTGGGAGGCGTAATACTGCTATTAACATAAACAAGGCAGCTGTCTAGTAACAGTTGCAGACGAGCAAGTTTTTCTTAAATATATGTATGAAATCAAAGCCGTTCAGTTACCCTCGCAGTCTTCAGTTCTACGCATACAATGTACATGTGCCTTGGTCATACAGTCATTTCTTTTCGCCTTTTGACTGTCGACCCTGAAACAGTTTAAATCTAATATAATATTAATCATCGCAAATCCTTGATTTAGGGCAGCACCAACGCCACCGACCATGGCGAATCGAGAGAGACTGGAGAACAGGATGATGAGGAGCAATATTACGAGTGGTCGTTTTGGAGCCCATGCTCCCGGTCGTGCGGCATCGGGGTCCGTTTCAGGGGCAAGCGCTGTCTCAGGTGGTTTGATTTGTTTTCTATAAATTCTATAAATTGAAATGTTGACAAATGAACTACAACATAGCGTGCATTTCCATTTGAGACGCAAAGTAAAATGTGCAATTACAATTTCAAGTTGAAAAGCATCTCGAAAAGAATTTGACGAGGTTAGAGTAAATGAGTTATATTTCTTGGTAGATACAAACACAGTAGTAGTAACAAGCTTTATTGGCATGATATAACACAATATTACATATTGCCAGAGCATTTCTTTTACAAATTCTCTGCATGATCAGGTAAAAGCTAATTTTCAATCATCGCCATTAACTGTAAGACTAAATAGAAAAAACTACGTTACAAATGATAATAACTAACTAGATGGAGGTGAGGGTTTTCCTCTCTGTAAATCACTTGCTTATAAATTGAGCCAGATAATACAATGCTTTTTGATTATCTGAGGGGAAAGTATTTATTATAAAACTTTTTCTATCTTCAGTTGTTACTTGTAAGATGTTCACTAGTTTTTTGAAGTATGTACATCTAATGTCTGAAAAAAGACTACAATCAAGCAGTAGATGATATTCATCCCCTACTTCATTACACGCAGAGACAGGCGGATCGATGGATAGATAGGCAGTCACAGACAGACTTACTGACAGGCAAACAGACATATAGACACACACACACACAGACACAGACACACAGCCAGACGGATAGATAGACAAAAGGGAACAGAACGGAACTGAAGAAACAGGACAGAACGGAACGGAATTGCAGCAACTTATAGAATAGAACAATGCAGAATAGAATAGAATAGAATAGAATAGAATAGAATAGAA
>JAOBYE010333316.1:29591-44806 GCA_025403585.1 Parazoanthus swiftii | reverse complement strand
AGAATAGAATAGAATAGAATAGAATAGAATAGAATAGAACAGAATAGAATAGAATAGATTAGAATAGAATAAAAAAGAACAGAACGTTGTAAAACAGTGCAAAACAGAAACGAAATAGACTAGAAAAAACCCAGAACATTTAAGAAACAGAATAGAACAGACAAACAGACCTTAAACAAAACGAAATAGAACAGTGCAACACAGTACAGCACAAAACACTAGAGTGTAGTACATTACAGTACAGTACAGTACAACACGGTACAGAACAGTACAGCACAGTACAGAACAGATGTGTGACTTAAGGGTAAAGCTTGGACCAAGCCTACTCGCAAGTTGATAAAGTAAACGTAATTTACGCATTTCCGTTTCGCTTACGCTTTGTTTTCCCTGACTTGACATGGTCTTTTAAGCCCGTTAGATTGACCTGTATTGGTTTTAACCCACACAGGGAAGACAAGAGTCTGTGCAAGACGTTTCCAAGGCAATACCAGGCTTGTAACACTCAGGTGAGGGCAATACCGGCTTTGTCACACTCTGATGAGGACATTATCATGCTTGTAACACTAAGATGGAGCAATTTTGCATTGCAGCACTTAGGTGGGGGTAGTATCAGGCTTATAACACGCATGCGGCAATTACAACTCTAGTCAAGTACAGTCACAGATGATATGCGGCCAGTTTACAGCGAAGCCATTTGTACATCAACATGACTAACAATAGCTTAAAAGGTTTCTTTATTTATTCTGACTTTTTGACTTATGATTTTAAAAAGCTGTTCAACTTTTAGCTTCTTCGATTAGTTTTTAAGAGTGAATTAAGAAAACACTTTGACAGAGTTGGCAAACGATCGATCTAAATTAGGCAACGCTATGGTTTCTTTGATCTCGCCCAAATTATGTTTTCTAAGTTACTAAACCAAGATGTTCTTCTTATAGTCATGCCCCTTTGGTGCAAGGAATTTTAGAGATGTTCAATGTTCGCGCTATGACGACAGAAAGGTGATTGACGGGAAAGCTGTCAAATGGATCGCTCATCATCAAGGTATGCCAATCAATGTCAGAAGTAAAAGGTTTAAATGGGTTTCTTAGTCATCGTCAAGGTATTCCAATCAAATGGATGTTTTGGTAGAGGTTTGAAAGGGTTGCTCTTCATCAAGTTGCCAATCAATGTAAATGATAGAGACTTTAAATGACTTACTTATCATCAAGGTATGCCTGTAATAACAACATTTTTTTAAACTGTTTTTCTCTTATTGCACTGTTTAAATGTTAGTTTTACGTTTTTCTACGTGTAGGTTAAAGGTTGTTATTTTCGTAATTGAAAATTTCTAATTGATAGTTGTGCAACAGGAATCCAATAAACAAACTATTAATTATTTTTATGGGTCTTACTGTTAATGGTCACAAGATGTGCGTATAGCCGCACTTAATTTATGATCAGGATAAATGTGAACTAGACATCTCTAGAAAGGAAGTAATGTTTAACCAATGACGTTTCTTAATTCTTGGTATTATTTGCAAAAAACGTATATTTTAACTGGCACTTCAACTGAAATGGCTTCATTCTATGTTGCATACTTTGTGCAAATAAACGCAGTATATATTCCCTTGGATGGAAAACATTCTACCAAGAAGAAATGCTACCAACAAACCCTTAACGCCGTCTTCATTGCGCTGGCATTGCTTATGAAAAGTAGAGATTTAAATCGGTATTTCAACTGAAATGATATCATTCTGTGTTGCCATGCAGAATTTGAGAAAGTTAAAACAGGCTGTACTGATCTCAGATGCTAACTATAGTACTAGTCAGCTATTTTAAAAGGTAGTTAATGCTTGCCATGGTTGAGAAAACAAAGATGTAAATTGGTATTTCAACTGACATGATACCATTCTATACTGCTAGCTTCCTCTGTTTGCAACCCTTTATAGGTGTATATGGCGAATGATGGCTAACAGGGGTGAAACGATTTTCCTTTAGGCTTCGTCGCCACAGTTCACATTGTAAAGAACTCCGTTCTTTCAACTGTGCGATATTCCGAGGTGGTGACCAAAATAAGCAAACAAAAAACAAGTTGGATGAGACATACATAGCTCTCATTTGCCCTCATTGACTATATCCAGGGTTGGATCTAAGAGACGCAACGACAGCCCCTCCTCCACCCAACATCCCTCTTCGGCGTAAAAGTTTGAAAATTTCTTTGATAAAACGAGACTTGGTCCCCAGACACCTCCCGCTATCCCTCCAGACTTGCGGGTTCCCTTACCCTCTCCTCACATCCTTCCTAAAGATTCTGAATCCGCTTATGCAGTTGCTTGCGGATGAGGTTATAAGCCACTTTCTCAATCATGCGCAGAGCAGCTTTAGCGCTTCAGATGGCGGGCTGCACGTATATTGGAAACATGACATGTGGTGTTAAGAAAGAATCAAGATGGATGGTCTTCGAAAGAAGATAAAAAATGAGTCCCTAAATATGTCGCAGAATGATGTAAACAGGGTTTATGACCACCAGCAAAACCGTTACTTTGCTCTACGCGTGATTGAGAATGTGGCACGTATTGCATAGTTTGCATAGATTAACACACGTGTCTTGCTCTAGGATGGGGGAAATGTTTGTTGTACTGTCGTCCCGAAAAGCATGCGCTGCAGTATTACTTCGGCCGCGCCATTGACGGCACGCAGTGCGCTAAGGAACCGCATAGCGTCTGTGTTTATGGAAAGTGTTTGGTGAGTCCTTTTCTCTAACTTTGTTGATTTTATTCTCGTCCAAGACTGCTGTTGGTAACATAGCGAATAACTCCTTGGCACGAGGAGGTATGGGATTTTTCCTCGAGTGTTCAAATCGATAACTCACGACTCGACGCAACGAATGAGTAGGATTATCAAGTTTGAGCACAAGAAGATAACTCACATATCCGCACATCCACATGTTCTTCTTTTTATTATGGAAGCTACAAACAAACGAGCAAGCGAATGCCGGCTGCAAAAGCAGGTTTCGTCATGGAAACAGAAGAAGATTGGCTGATGTTGTTGCATGTGCTTAAAAACAATTTTTTTCAGTGGCCGAAACCGTTGTAAAACGCTGTAGTTTATATAAGAGATTTCCATTTGGCAAATTAAACAGCCTGGTGTGGTGAAAGGCTTCCCAACTCAAGCGCGCTAAATGAGCATGATTGAATAAACACTATTAGCTCGCACTGTATTTTAGGGGGAAAATAAGGGGGTTATAAAATGGGTCTCAAAGCATTATTTTTGCTTTGGAAATACCCTTTAGTCCAGTCTCGTTCTCTTGACAAACCATAAAGGTTTATTCATCGTCTCGAGTTGCTATTTGACTCACTAAAACCACGTTCAAGGTTCCAACGTTTCAAAGTACCTTTGGGGGATATAACAGGGATATTTTTTGTTAATTAATAGGTGGGATTATAACCGAGTCGCTGGCAAGGGGGATCTTACAGAATCTATGGCAAAGTTTTAGTTCATTGCTCTAGTATTTGACGTTTTTGATTTATGGTTGCAGCCCATGGGGTGTGATGGGATTCTGAACTCTCCTGTCCGGCTGGACAAGTGCCGGGTCTGCGGGGGAAACAACACCACGTGTGAACGGAACAAAGGAGACTTTAAGAAAACACCCACGAAACGGGAAAAGTTCGAAGGTAAAACGTCGCTGTAAACGGATGAGTAGTTCATTATTGAGTGTTGTTTTCTACAACTCGTTGGCCTGTTTTACTGTTCACATTTTCCCGCGAAGCAACTCATTTTGTTTGATTACGGTTGCCCGTTGGTAAGAACTTCTTGGTTGTTAAACAATTAACAAAACATAAGATTACGTACCCACATGGAGATACGATCTTATTTTCTTTTGTTGAAAAGATTCCTCACTTTTTCGCTCCGTTCATTCTAGAGAGATGATTTACATCACGATGCATCCAAAAACAAAAGTCATGTATTATCTTTTATGTATTTCGCATTGTTGGTAATGATGTGATACTGAAATAAGCGGGTCAATGCAAGTCAGTGGGTAAGTTTAACTTGTGCCTCGTTTGTTCTCCAACCGCATATACCTTCGTGGAATTTGTTTAGGCTTGCATCGACTTGCGATTCAAGTATTTTCACGGTCTCGCAACCCTACGCAAACCCTTGCAAATGGCTTGAGCTTAAAAGTTATAACTTGTATTGACTTGCATCTCCGTTTGGCCTGGGTTTAGACTGCTTCTTTAAAATCTTTTCCTAGTTTGTCCACAACGTTCATTTTGACTCCTGTTACTCTTTGTACCTTCTACTTATGGTTCAGGTTACGCTGAAATGATGACGATTCCTAAAGGCTCCACAAGTGTCATGATAACAGAGACAACACACAACTATATCGGTAGGTTGACTCGTACACAGCTTCACCTTGTTTGCGTTGCGTTGTTTTGCTTTGCGTTGTATTGCTTTAGGGGCTTTAAGCTGCGTTGCGTTGCTTTATATTGCGTTGCATTGCGTTGTGTTCCGATGCTTTTTCTTTTTGTTGTGCTCGTTTGCGTTGCGTTGCATTGCATCACGTAACTTTGCTTTTCGTTGCGTTCTTTTGTTTGCGTTGTGTTTCGTTTCCATAATTTGCTTTGCGTTACTTTGTTTTGCGCTGTTTTCCACTGCGTTGCGTTTTGTTACCTTTCTTTCCTTTGCTTTGCGTTGCGTTGCGTTACGTTACTTTTTTTGCGTTGCTTTTCATTGCGTTGTCTTACGTTGCTTTACGTTTCGTTTCGTTGCTTTGTTTTACTTAACTTAGCTTTGCTTGTTGCAGCTCTGAAGAATGCGGACGGCGAGTACATCCTAAACGGTAATAGGATTCTCAACTGGCCTCGGATGTTCAAGGCAGGTACGACCGATGTCAAGTACGAACGCAAACGCGGGGAGAAGATTGAAATGTTGAAGATCCTTGGCCCAACCTCCGAAGAGGTCACAGTGATGGTTAGTTGTATTTTAATGATTACAATGATGATGAGGATAAGTAAATTAGTTGAGCCTGAAGATGTCTGTGTTCTAGAAGTGCCTATAGTAGAGGTGTTCCATGCTATGGAGATGTTATAGATGTCCGTGTTCTAGAGGTGTCCGTGTTCTAGAGGTGTCCGTGTTCTAGAGGTGTCCGTGTTCTAGAGGTGTCCCTGTTCTAGAGGTGTCCCTGTTCTAGAGGTGTCCGTGTTCTAGAGGTGTCCGTGTTATAGAGGTGTCCATAGTATAGAGCTGTCTATGTTATAGAGATTTACTTGTTATAGAAGTGTATGTGGAAAAGATGAGTCGTTATAGATGGACTCGACTCTACTGTTTATATTGTATTCAAGACGATGTTGATGTGGGGAAAACCGCACATTGAGTACGACTACTGGCAGCTGCCTGACGAAAAACAAGCCGTAGGTAAGTCTCTTTAATCTTTTATCTTCAACTGAAAACCTCATTTTAAATACCAAAAGCTGCTGAAGAAAAAGGGAAGGAGTGTGGGAGGGACTAACTCCAGAGACAAAGCAGTATTCGTATACTTTCTCATTAAAGAACTGGACAACTGAAGATTTTGATAAACATTTTACAAGAAATATTAGTGACAACAATTTAAGAAGAGAATTTCGACCTCGAACCGGGAATTGAACCAATCCAACCGGTATTTACCATCAAGAAAAAATTGGGAGAAAATCAGGCGGCGGGAAAATAAACCAAACATTGTGAATCGACAGTGCGTGGTATATCTGTGCGCTGCAGATTACGTCGGCTGTACACGTCGACATCTTCTGCCCTGTCTGGTTGAACAAAACAAAGAGATCAGTTGTTGGCAGACACTTTAAAGACGAACGCAATGCTCCAACTGACTCCTGGAAAGAACAGTTCATGCCCCTTTATCCGCAAATGCAAGAAAAAACTTGGCTGCTCGGTTTATGAGACGATTTTCATCAAGAAAATGCGACCTAAACTCAATGCCAAATCCGACTTAATATGTGCGAACTATTTACGTAATATGCTAGTAGCAGCTATCGCTAATTGCCAACGAGCAAGAAAAAACTAAATGTTTAGAACAAAGTGTAAACGCAATTTTAAAGCAGATGTTAACAAATTACTGTTAAAACCTTTAACCCTCGGATTTTTTTAAAAACACCATAATTTTCACTATACCCTTGGAGGTTCATCAACGTCCTGCTTTTAAACTCGTAACTCAAATTGACCGACAGAAGAAGGATTAACTTCGCTTTTATTTCCAAAAGCTGATACAATGTCAGTTGTTTCCGTTTATCACCGAGGCCTCTTGGTCTCGACTGCGAGACGGCACAGGGTATTGTAGAGCTTTGGGTGCATGAGCTGCGGGAAGAAACAATATCAATAGCAGCATGGGAAGTGTAAACAAACACAGCATTGTAGCGTTAAAACTACGGGTGCACTTCCGCCGTCAAGTGGATCGGTCGTCACATCCTCCAAGTACTTAAATGGACTTGACAATGATGTCATGAAGACGTCAAAACGTACTTTCTTATTTTTATCGCTCATATTTCTTGTAAAATAGTAAAGAACTGTATTTATAATTGCTCAGTCAAAGCTGACTTTCTGTATGTTTGTTTATCTTTTTCCAGTTGGTGCTTCTCCCGGTGTTGGTTCTGACCCTGACGGTGAAGACTCAGCTGTTCATAAAATCACGAAGGAAAACTCCAACGAGGGCGGGGTTCTTTGGGGAAAGTGGACCATTTGTACAGTGTCCTGCGGTGGAGGTTTTAGAATACGAGCCCGCGAGTGTGGCGCCGCTTTTAAGGTACCGTTTCACGTTTAGGGATCGCCGTCAGAAGTAAGCGAGTGGGTTTCACATGGGACTTGGACGAGTTTCTTCCGCTGTGATGCATCACCACCCAACATACTTAACTTACGCATATTTGCGACTAGAAACCGTACCTCCTTACTCCACTAATACTTATTTCCAGTACATCACAGAAGCAACCCGTTGAAAGAGTAGACGAGAGCTCAACGCCGTCAGTATTATGTCAAGTGCAGAACCGTTCTAATAAATTTACTTACATCTGCTCTTTTGACTACTTTTAGCCATTAGAATTCAGGTGGTACGTCTGAAAATTGAACAGAATCTTATAACTGAACAGAACCAAATAACGTTGTCTTGGCAGAGGGTGTGTGATGGAAGTGAAACGGAGACCGCCACGTGTAACGAAATGCCATGTAAAATGATGAAGGCTTCTTGGAGCACGTGGAGTCCATGGAAAGGGTGCTCTGCAACCTGTGGGGGAGGGGCACAAATGAGGTTTCGTCACTGCCAACATGGCGACAAGAATAATGTAAAACTTGGCTGCTCCGGCAGGAAATTTGAACTGAGGTTGTGCAATGCATCGCCATGTCCCACTACTAAGGGTAAGTCAAGCAACGAAACGGTTTGAGGAATCTTTTATTTCAAGACATTCTACAAACACGACTCCGGTTTTACTTATATTTTTTTATTATTAATGTCTTTTGAATAGGACACAGGTTTTGGTTAGTTGAATGAGTTCCCGTTTGTTAACAGAAACAACTTCGTAAAAGAGTTTCAAGTTCCACGTGTTTATATCCCGTCAAAGATGCAGAACCTTTCCATCAAATATAATCACAAATGGTCATATTGGCCTCTAAAAAATAAACCACTTTAAACAGTTTTAGCAGTGATACCAGAATTTAAGTGGTGCGTCTAAAGTTTAAAACTAAACGCGCAAGTGCACCTGAACACAGTTGAATTTGTAGCTCTGTAATGCTGTGTATACTGTATTTATACATGTAAGCTGTAATTTTTGTTAATAAAATGCAAAATTCGGTGGTAAACAAGACTAACTAAACTGAACGGAACGCTATATTGTTATCTTGGTAGAGCATTTGATTAACGCATCTTGGAGCACGTGGAGTTCATGGAAGGGGTGCTCCGCAACCTGTGGGCGAGGGAGACAAATGAGGTTTCGTCATTGCAGACATGGCGACAAATCTAACGCAAAGCTTGTCTGCCCCGGCAGGAGATTTGAAACAAGGTTGTGCGATGCATCTCCTTGTCCTACTACTGTGGGTAGGTGAAACGACCAAACGGTTTGAAGGGCCTTGTTCTTTTGTCTACAGACACAAACAGTCTGCAAACACGAGTCTGATTGTCTCAATTTTTCATTATTATTATTAATATCTGTCGAATAGTACGTAAAATTGAATAGTTGAATGAGTAATCAAAGTGGATTGAAAGAAAAAAGTAGTTCATTTTTTTCTTTATTGTTACTACCAATAAAGCAGGGAGTAACTTTTAATGTTTCAAGTGGAGCGTACAGATTTCTTATTTGAGAAAACCTTAATCCTCCTTTGGTGCTAATCGAATATTTAAGAACTAGCTGCAGATGATTAACCTTGTTGAACAGAACCAGCTGATTTGCTTCCTGCTAAGTGAATTCTATTTCCATTTAAATAATTATTTTTATTTTCACTTGTTTAATCATCTCATTATTTTGGGTTGCGTACGGAGAATAAAACATATAAACTAAAACTGGACCACCAAACAGTTTAGCGTAAACATTTTTTGCCCTCCAGCGTCAGCCTTTTACCCTCCCCCCTCCTCTAAGTATCCCCTTTGTACTCTAATGTAAGCCCAGTTTCTCGTCCGTCAAGTCATATAAATCTAAATTATATGCACAACATTGGACACTTCTTAGGGAAAAGCCCTGGGATCGAGGTTGTCATCGTTTCCTCAATTCGACCGCTATTAAAACAAGCGTTAAATATATTGACTTGTGTAGCTTACATAGTTCTAATATCATCTTAAATTTATTTGCAGGTACACCCACTACGCATGCGCAACCAGTGGCCACTACAAGGGACAGTTCGACGTCACTGCCTAGTGTCACAACAACAGCTGACGCTACAAAGACTCTTTCTCAACCCGTTTTGTCGACTACAGGTTCTGTTCCACTAACTACAACGACAGCAATCGCATCGACGACAACAGAACGACCAATCAGTTTTCCTTTGTCAACGAAAGCTATCCCTTCCTCTACCAGTTTACCCGACAATCGAACAAAATCTACAAAGTCAACAGTAACTACAACGAAGTCTATGACAGTGACATTGCCAGTGAAAAGCTCGACTTCAACTGACGCTCAAAAGCTTTTAAAAACTACTGTGTCACCGTTAACAACTGCTTCTTCAACTAAGAAGAGTCCAGGCACGGAAATACCTACAGTTAAATCTACAACTGGGACACTCGTAATTAACGGGTTACCAACAAATGCAACACTGATGCCAACGACAAACGAGCGAAAGACTGGGCAAAAGAGTGGTCCTGTTGTTCCAGTTACCAAAAATACAACGTCCGGCATTTCGGTGTTGGATTTAACAACATCACCTGTTGAGCCCACTACAGCTACAACTGTAAGGTCAACAGAGTCAGGGACAAGTGAACCAATGTATACCAAGGCAAGAGAAACCTCTAAAGAAGCTGCAGTTGAAACCACAACTTCCCCTATTGATATAACCACGAGGATCAAAAAGATTTCAACGTCATCTCCTAACAGGACAGCGGTCACTAAAGAGGAGCCATCTACTACCAGTACAAAACTGATTCATACAACAACAGCAGAATTAGAAGTGACTTCCCCATCAACCACAAGAAAACCAGATGCTGAAAGTGCGACATCTTCTAAGCACGACAGCGTCGAAACAACACAGACAACACCAGTATTAATAACTGATACGTTAACTGTTCGTAATGTTACCCAGCCTCCAGTGAGTACTGGTGGAGCGCAAGTTACATCAAGAGGTCACCTCGAGTCGACAACCTCAAAATCTACCACATCGACACCTTCTGGAAGTCGATCAACTACCTTAGCCTCGCCAAAACCTACCAAATCTTCACCTTCTAGTAGTCAATCAACAACCTTAGCTTCTTCAAATCTTACCGCATCTTCAACTTCTGGAAGTCAATCAACAACTTTAGCTTCTTCAAAACCTACCACATCTTCAACTTCTGGAAATCAATCAGCAACTTTAGCCTCCTCAAAACCTACCACATCTTCAACTACTGGAAGTCAATCCACAACTTTAGCTTCTTCAAAACCTACCACATCTTCAACTTCTGGAAATCAATCAGCAACTTTAGTCTCCTCAAAACCTACCACATCTTCAACTACTGGAAGTCAATCCACAACTTTAGCTTCCTCAAAACCAACCACATCGTCACCTTCAACAACTTTAGCGTTAGTGAAAGATACCAGCTCAACAATCTCATCAGTTGCATCGGACACCACGACAGTCTCTTCAGGCGAAGAAAAAGAGCCAATCACGACACAGAAACAACATCAAACGTCATCAACTCCTACAACCACGTCTGTAGTTACCATCGAAACTTCTGTTTCTGATGTCGAGAAGCCAACAACGAAGTGGAGAACCACTATTGCTAAACACACGACTGCCAATGATGCAGCGCTACAATCGACAGTTTCACCAATTTCTAGCAAAACCACAAATATAAAAACGACCGCGTCAACTACAGGTGAAAGTTTATCAAGAACGTCTTTAGCAGTAAGACATACTTCTAAAGAATATTCATCATCAGAAACAACAGCAACGCCGAAACCAACCACAGCAACCACTCAATCAACATCTTCAACAACAAAATCTGAAACCACTGCGGCTAAGATTCTTCCTAGTGTGTCAACTGCGGTGGCAGGGGAGCCGCAAACAACAGTGTCTCGACCTAAAACATTATCGACGTCTACTTCAACACGAAATGCTACCATTATAAAACTAAGCACTTTAAGACCAAAAACGTCCGCTCCTACACCAAAATCTACAACAACAAAACGCACCACGTCAAAGTCAAACCCGACAAAAACTACCAAACAAACTACCTCAATTGAAGCAAAACCAACAACTCTTAAACCAGAAACTACTTCGTCCAAGCCGACTACATCTGTTGTAAAGTCCTCACCAGCACCGAGCAGTGTACCGGCTTTGATTCCAACAACGCGAACAGTGACTTCAGCTGGTCCCACACAATGTGAGTCTGTTAGTTATTATCCTCGATCAGACTAGAAAATAAGAACGGATAAATATCCAGATACGGGAACTGTAAAGTGTAAGAGTTTCTATAAGTGATAAACGTTGTTTTGAAAAATGCTTAAATTTTTTCACATCTGTTTAGTGAAATTACGTTGCGCCGAGAGACCGTTCAACGTAGTTAAACAAGTACGAAGTTTATTTGGTCAGTTGTGTGCGCATGTGCGTAAATGCGCATGTGCATGTAAACGTGTAATAACGTGTGTGTGTGTGTTTTTAATGCGATTAAATGTTTGTGTGCTAAGATAAACCGAGTTATCATCTACTACTACTAACTCTTCTCTAATCGAGTAATTTGCAAATTACATATTCCATTAACATATAAAACGACATATTCTGTCGTGTCCTTCTTTTTCCTCTTCATCATCATCTTCTTCTTTTTCTTCTTCTTCTTCTTCTTCATCATCATCTTTTCTTCTTCTTCTTCTTCATCATCATCTTTTCTTCTTCTTCTTCTTCATCATCTTCTTCTTCTTCTTCATCATCATCTTCTTCTTTTTCTTCTTTCCGTGCTACTCATGCTCCGCTATTCATCCTCAGTATATTAGGTTGCCTCAAGTTGTTGTGCCCCTCGGTTTTCTTAGAACGCACAGGAGGGCTGGAATCCTCGAATAGTTGTGTGTCTTTATGCTTCCCACTAATCATTCGGTCGATGAAGTGACTCAGTCTGCTTCCCGTTGTTGGCTTATCTTCTAACAATGTTTCATTTTCATTTTAGTTCAATGTCCACCCTGCAAGGTGTCCAAGAAAAGAAACAAGAGCTACTGCAAGAGTGATTACGGTAAGTGAAGAAAACCAGAGAAAGATCCTGCGCGAAGTATCAGTTTGTACTTGGAAGTGTGACCCCTCACTTTAACCCTTTATCTAATTAGCAAGCACATTTCTTTACATTAGACTGCTATTTGCTAGTTTTGATACAATTAATCTAGCTCCCATACTCTCTTTAAAAAAGAGTGCAATATTTGTCTTTTTCAGTACTCAAAGTGCGAGTCCGTAAAGAGAAATTCGACAAGAGCACAGGCGTGACAGTTTACCGAGTCAATGTTAAATACGTGTTTGCAACGAAGGTTCCGGTGGAGAGAAAGGTCGACATATGGGTCTTTGACAGATGCAGATGTCCTCGTCTCAACCTGGATGTAGACTACCTGATTATGGGCTCCTTAGCTCCGCCCGCTGACGGCGATGGCGGCGCCGAACGCCTTGCCCTCAATCGTGATAATTATGTGAAGCTCTGGAAACGCGGAATGGGCCGTAAAATACAGCAATTGAGGGGGAGCTGTGTCGCTGGGGGTCGAAGAAGATTATAGGCTGATAAAGATCTTACATTTAACCCGCGGTCTCCGTGATAAACGTGTAAACATTGTAATCAAATGCGTGTAGCAAGTCTAACGTTACGCGGAATGAATCAGTGTTTCGACAAAAGAACACTGACGAGAAAACTGTAGGGCGTTCTTCTGCAGCGAGCCTCTACGGGTAACTGACAAACCAAGTAAAACGGGGAGAACGAAGCGAGGAAGTATCTCGCTTCCAGGCATTTATTATCCTTCAAACAATCGTCGGTTCAAAATGAACGCACAAAAACAGGCGGTCCGCGGTCCGTAACTGGATTTATTTGTATAAATATTTAGAAAACGGTTTTATCAAAGTTTTCAAGTATAGACCTCTCCATATGCCTCGGTATCTGCGAAGAAAGTAATCTTGGCTTCTGGTAATTTGACTCTTGATATCTCTCACTTATCGCGAGCTAAATACGGTAACATTTCCCATTTTACTCTTATGGTCTACCGGTTAATATTCTGATTGTAGTAAGTGAACGAATTTCTTTTCATTCTTGCCTACTTCAAGTAACTTTAAACACACGTTTTACTCAAGATTCTAACCCAGCTGCAGTGGAATCGTTATATACATCGGCCAACCGTGTTTAGAGTATCAAGTGCCCTATTCCACAATGGCGTCACAGGATAAGAACTATTATTTTCAACTCAAGATGCCCGAATTACTTTCGTTTCCACTTTGTCATAACTTGATCACAAGCATAAAACGAAAATCCTATCGCTGTGTTTTGTAAACGTCAAAATATGGTTGGTTTACATTCTGACTTGCCCTTCTTCAATCCCACAATTCAACGTTAAGTGCTACTTGCCCTCCTTAAAATATATTTCGCAGTCATTAAACAATCAGTAAACAACATTATCACTTTGCTCAAGTTCCAACATATTTGAGTATTGACACCTTGCATAGTTCTGAAAAATGCAAACAGTGACATCATAGTGAAATAAGCCATTTATTGGTCATCAAAAACGACTGACTAATTAACGTATTATACATATTTGATATTTTAAAAAATGGTTTGAATTCATCTGAATTTTTACGTAAATAAAAATTACATACGTATATACATACATGCAAATTTACGTACATGCATACACAATCACAATAACAGACGACAGAGCTGCTTTGTGTGTCATCACAATAACACTTGACGGTGCTGCTTTTTTGAGTGAGCACAATAACATACGACAAGGTTGCATTTAAGTCACCGCGATGGCAGACAATAAAACTGCTTTATGAGTCACCACAATAGCAAACGATAGAATTATTACGACAGGGCCATTTTGTGTGAAACCAACAACAGACGAGAGAACCGCTTTCTGTTTAAGCATTATTTCAGACGATTGAGCTGCTTTCCGTCTCACCAAAATAACAAACGAAAGAGCTGCTTTCTGTGTCCCACAATAACAGACGACAGAGCTGCGTTGTTAGTTTGACATGATAACAGACGATACATTTGCTTAGAGTGTCACCAAAACAACAGACGACAGAGCTGCTTTGTTGATTAACATAATAGCAAACGACAGAGATGCTTTGTGTGACATCACAATAACAGCTGACAGAGCTCCTTTGTGAGTCACCACAATAACAGACGAGAGCTGCTTTGCGAGTCATCACAATTACAGACAACAGAGCTTCTTTGTGAGTCATCACAATAACAGACGAAAGAGCTGCTTTGTGAGCGAGCTCTATAACAGACGACAGAGCTGCTTTGTGTGTCATCACAATGACAGACGTAGGAGCTGCTTTGTGAGCGAGCTCAATAGTAAACGACGGAATTTTACAAATATGCGAGGCAACGTGGCCACTAGCCTCCAATGCAGCCGCCTAATTTCCTTCGCCGCGGGTAGGCGGCTGCATTGGAGACCTATGCGGCCACGTGGAGGCGGAAAGACACTGTGCGGGACATGCGAGGCACCGTGCGAGGCTGTTTCCGGACGTGAGAATTCGCATTATAGCGCCAGAGTTTCGGCGCGCTGGTTTGTTTCTCGCAAATTAGGTCATTAAGCTTTGTCGACATAGTAATCTCTTTAATAGCATTTAATATTATGTATCTAACGCTCGTATAAACAAAAGTTTGCTTCTGCATTTTAGAAGGCACTTTTGATGGCAGACTCTAACTGAAATCAGCGAAAGCTGAGTGTTTCAAAGCTTTCTCGAGCATAACACGCGGTGTTTAGAGATAGTATGTCGTCAAGCAATAATCAGAGAAATTTCCCCTGATCTATGACTGGGTTTACCACAATCGAGTCTCAGCTTCTGTAATATATTGCCTGTACTTGCTGCTCTATGAGGGAGCACAATAACAGACGACAAGGCTGCTTTGTGTGTCATCGCAATAATATGGACGACAGAACTGCCTCGTGAGTCACCACAATAGCAAACGATAGAGCCCCTTTGTGAGTCATCACAATTAGAAACGACAGGGCCATTTGTGTAAGAAACCGACAACAGACGAGAGAATCGCTTTCTGTGTAAACAATACTTCAGACGATTGAGCTGCTTTCGGTGCCATCAAAATAATACGTAAGAGCTACTTTTATGTGTCCCACAATAATAGACGGCAGAGCTCCTTTGTGTGTCATCAAAGCAACAGACGACAGAGCTTTGTGTGTCACCACAACAATAGGCGACAGAGCTGCTTTGTATGTCATCAAAGCAACAGCCGAGAGAGCTGCTTTGTGGGGACCACAACAGGCGACAGAGCTGCTTTGTGTGTCTTCAAAACAACAGACGACAGAGCTGCTCTGTGAGTCATCAAAACAACAGACGACAGAGCTGCTTTGTGGGAACCACAACGACAG
>JAOBYE010333316.1:5009-25507 GCA_025403585.1 Parazoanthus swiftii | reverse complement strand
CAGTTACAACAAAACTGCCATATTTGTGTCAATATGTGATCATTACCGTTAAAAGTTGTTACTCAGCCGTTAGTCTAATAACGTCTGGCTTCAAACATTAGAGAAACCTGTTTAGCAACGTGCGACATTAAACATTAGGAATTCCTATTCAACAACGTCCCACTTTAAGCATTAGAAAATCCAATTCAACAACGCCAGACGTTTAACATAAGGAAAAGCTATGCAACAACGTCAAACTTTAATGCAACAACGTTAGACTTTAAGCATTAGGAAAACCTATGTAACAACGTCAGACTTTAAACATTAGGAAATCAGTCTATTAAACAACGTCAGACGTTAAACATTAGGGAATCATTCCTTACCGTAATCCCAAGGTCCTGAAGATGATATAAGTTCTATGCAATGAGAAATCTTCTTGAACCGTTGGCGCTGAGTGATTTGTGTAAGGAGACTGGAAAATACACCAGAGAAAATGATTCGTATCAGTTGATGCAATCAACATTATGAAACATCATCATCATCATCATCATCATTATCATCATCACTGACACTGTCATAACAGTTATCACGATCGTCTCCATCGTCATCCTCATCGTCTTCACAAGACCCTCAAGTTAATATAGTTACCTTTACCAGCATCGCTACCATTAACGCCACTGCTACCGTCATCATCTCTTCGCTATTATTATCATCGTCATAACAACTAAGCATTTCATCACCATTGTTGTCATCATTAATACAGTCATAATCACTATTGTTACCTCAGGTTTTAAAACTTACATGATCTTTTAAAATTGTATGCTACAAAGTTCATTTTAATCTGTAAAAGTTCTCCGGGTACACAAAAAGCAGCAGAATCGTTATTTTCGACATGACAATCACGACTGCTGTTTTCGTTATCATTATCATCATCACAATCACTTTTCCCATCATCATCATCATCACCATCACCATCACCATCATCACCATCACCATCACCATCACCATCACCATCACCATCATCATCATCATCATCATCATCATCATCATCATCATCATCATCACCATCATCACCATCATCATCACCATCATCATCATCATCATCACCATTACCATCACCATCATCATCATCACTATCATCACCATCATAATCATCATCATTACAATCACCATCATCATCATCATCACAATCTCCATCAACATCATCATCACGCAAACAGGAAGCTTTTAATCACAAAATCGAAAATAGTAACTGGTGTGAAAACGACTTTTCCTGTAGAGTTTGTCAACTCACCAAATCAATAAACAACTCATCATATTTGTTGTCCTCCGCGTACTGGTGGAGTCGCTGATTCAGTTGCTCAGCGTGACCATGGGCAATGTATCCTTTGTTCATCTAGAAAAACGAGGCGAAAAGGAAAGGATCACAATCATGTGGCTACTGTGTGATCTTACGTTCTATGTCTACATGACTTGCAAAACAGTATTTCTTTCCACCAATTTCTGACTGTAAGATTTCCTGGGGATAAGGCTATAAACCCCTTATGAAAATCCCTTGATTTATCCAAAAACATTGATAAACGTCTTCACTTTAAAGACTTCGGTTAACCATATATCAAAATACCTTGCGGGTTACGGTTTCCGTTTTAACAGAATTAGAAATCATTTACAAATAAGGTTTTGAAATCGTTCAATTTATTGCGTAAACCTGTGTTGCGCTCCGTTCTGTTGCGAGCAAACTAACCTTATTCCAGATATTTTTCTTGTTTTTTTGTTGTTGTAACATTTTCGAAAACTGTGAGAATGTTTATCTTGAAAGTAAGAGACGAACTTGCTAGAATTTGGAGTTATCGACGTTCAAAGAACCAGACAAACAACCCTTACTTGTTCAGAAATACCTAAACAAGAAACAGCGCAGTAGCAGATCGCATGATATGCACGTCAACATCACGTGACTTTAAAAACCAAAACAAAAATGCACACAAAGCATGACGGCTGTACCTAACCCTTTATAAATATGACATGTTCAAAACCACTGAAAGTATTAAATGTGCTATTATTCCTTATATATCGTCTTTTAAACGAATGGATTAAGAAGGATGAGAGTCAACAAGAAACACAAATTACAAGCATAACTAGGCAACAGCAGAAACACAAACACACAAACACAACTTGGCACAAACATAAACAGAAACTTAGAACACAAACATAAACAAAAACACTCTGATACACAGTCAAATATTCATGAGAGTCGATAGAAACCACAAGAATTCGGTGGTCAAACGAGAGCTAGGGTTTGAATTCCGATCAACTCTCCTGTTCGTTTGATTTGAGCTTTAAAACTGGGAACTCTTTTTAAGCCTCTTTTTCGTCTCTTTGATCACGCGCATCAATGCTGAACAAACTATCATCAAACTTTAATCACAAAACTCTCATCCAACTGCCAAGTTCGTTTGATTCAGGGCTGAGCGCTAAAACAGCAGTAAAGTCTGTGAACCTGGTAATAGTCCAGTTTGGTGACGAACACATCTTCTTGTTCCCCGACGTTTGGTCGAGAAGAGAAAACATCTTCTCTTGTGAGTAACAAGCTGATGACTGTCCTGAGGGGATGACATAATTGAGTTTCGTATTAGTTGTCCTCCAAGGTTTTAAATTGTTTTTAAACTTCAATTCCAGTTAATTATGTTCACACTCTACATCTCTGTCACATGTAAACGTAACAACAGCAATAATAGTATTAATATAGTAAAGATACTACTACTACTACTACTACTACTACTAATAATAATAATAATAATAATAGTGATAATAATAACACACGAACAGAAGCTTAAAAAACACAACAAAAACTGTTTAAAAATACATTAAAGAAAGCGACAATTTCAAAAAGAGCCTAAAGTTTATAGTTTATCAACGTCCTAAGATGCAGTGCTTGGATTTTAGATGACAATCTTCACCTACAAAAAGCTTTCAATTGCGCTTACTAAAGAAGCTCGCAAAGAATGCTTGGCCCCTGATAGAGCCGTGGAAAGCTGGAGGGCAAGAGGGCAATTGACTCCCCTCCCAACCAAAATAATCCTAGAAAAATAGATTCAACAGTTTTCGGAAGTCGTTTTTCAGAGCTTGGAAATATGAAAATTTCCTCGATCACATCATCTCCTTCCTCGCGCCCCCCAAGCGCAGTAATCTATGTATAGCTCTGCCTGATTTGGGCGTTTAAAGTTACTGGAACGTAAGGTGAAAACACACATCGACACAAATACACTGTTCCAGACACATAAACTAACACTACATGAGCAACGCACCGTGATATCATGCCACTAAAGACCTCGTGACCGTGTTCAGTGGGTAATACCACTGGGTATCCCCCGTGAGGCGTGTCCAATAACAGTGCACTCAGGCGCGACACACTTTCAACTTTGTATACAACCTGTAAAGGGAATATTCACAACTTGGGTTCGGAAATTTGAAATTAGGTTTTAATTAGCTGGTTCATACACTGTAAGTTAAGACATTCTACGACACAAGTAACACCAAACACTTCTACTCTTTAAGAGATACAAAATAAATGGTCGTGTTATGGGTTTTCATAATGCAGTTAGTTATGTTATTGGTCTCAAAAGTAAGGATATTCTAAGAAACAAGAAAATACGTAACACCAAACACTTCTAACCTTGGAGAGACACAAGTGAATGGTCATGTTATGGGTTTTCATCAACTGGTTCAAAAGTTAGGGCATTCTAAGAAACAAGTGACACCAAACACTTCTACTCTTCAAGAGATACAAAATGATTGGCCATGTTATGGGTTTCATCAACTGGTTCAAAAGTTAGGACATTTTAAGAAACATGCAAGTAACACCGAACATTTCTATTCTTCTAGAGATACAAACTGAATTGTCGTGTTATGAGTTTTCATCATACAACTAGTTCACCCAAAAGTTAACACACCTATAAAAACAACTACTCAGTGAATTTTCCAGTTGTTTTAAGTCTGTGCCCTATATCACCAAGTATGTCTACTATTCATGAGATATAGACTTAGTATATGGTCATTATGTGTTTTTTTCTACCGGTTGAAAAACCTTACCCAAACGTACAGACTCGTAAATTTGTATAGCTTAAGGACTCGCGTTAATGCAAGTTTCTCCGATTTCCGTTGACTTAAAAACGAACTTGCAACCAGCCGTCTGGACGCAGGTTGGAAGCCGCAGCGAGTTTGAATACAAAAAACGTGTGTTGTGACTTGAGTCGACTTACGAGTCCGTTTTGCCAAAACTTTACGTGTACAAGCAAACTGGTTAATCTGGTTAAGCAAGCTTCAGCGGACAAGCAAGGTTTTGGTGCACTTACGATGGGTGGAGCCGCCATAGCGTCGGATGCTTTGTACAGCTCCAAATTCACGCTAGAACAAAAACAAAGGCTATAACTTGATGTAAGAATCCACGACTGACGTCACCCAGTCTGACTAACGTTGGACTGAGCTCCCCACAATATTGACGTGTTGCACTCTTCTACTCATAGATTGGAAAATATGCTTTAGTTATGGGAGTTAAATTAGACATTTCAGGTCAATATACCTGACGTTGATCAGACGTCGAGTACGTTAATGACGTCAATTCACCTCCCATAATTGAAGCAAATTTCGTAGAGAATGAGTGTAAGTATGCACCGCATTGCCAATCATCTGCGATGGAACGAGGCTTCAGTGCTCACACTGTGAAATCATTTGTGCACTTCTCGGGGAACCCTATGACGTCTATCGTGAGGTTCTTACACCGAGGTAAACCCAAAGAAAATGAGTTAGAGAATAAACAAATGTACTGAGGTTTGCTGGAGTCATTCAGATTCGGGCTGATTACGTTCGCCAGCTTTTTAAGACCGCTCACTCCTAACTATTAACTGCTGTACTACATTAGAAGTGGTGAGACGAAAACCCTTCTTATGCTGGCCTGCTAATCAGAGAAACCTGATCATATCATGCATGCATAGTAACTTGAGAGATAACTGAAAACGGGTGAGTCTAGACCTGGCATCCTATTTTCCAAACACTACTATACAGTACTGTCTGAGAAGGAGGGAGTGAATGCATAAAATTAATTGGAGTAGAGTCAAAATGAATATTATTTTACTTAACGAAGAAAAAAAAATGAAAGGGGTGGGGGAAAGACGCAAAACAAATGCTCTTCATCTCTGATGAGAAAGAAAGGAAAGGTACTGCCATTTTGTTTTGCTTTCTTTGTTCTACTCGATGTCACATTCCTTCCTCAAAGCTAGTTGTAGTTTCAGTTGTTATTTTTTGGATAGTACGTAGCTCGCCATGGCTCGACCAAACTCGCCCTGATATTTTCCCGAATCGAGCAAAAACCTGCAGGATTACATATAATTATTTGCCAGAAGCACATTACAGTATTACAGAATACGATATTTACTAGTGGCATAAGAGCCCAAGAGAAACCAGAAGGCCTTTAATTAGTGGGTTTTATCAATCATTCTGTTTTAAACGTTTTTGAATAAGTTAACATCAGGGAATTAAACATTTGAAGTAACTGGTTTTTAAAATATATTTAGAGTTTACAATATAATATAATTAGAATGAAATATAAAAAAGATGTCCGAGGTGCTAAACACACACAACTCATAAACTGACTTCTCTTCATTACTTGTGTCTTATCTTGAGCAAGTACCTCAAAAGGTTTGTACTTACGTTTTGGAGCCCTCGTGCAGTATGACGGGCTCGGAGTCGAGGAAGGGGATGCATTTGAGCTCCAGCAGGGCGTGGTAAAGGGGGTGAGTGGCGAAGTCTCCTACCCATTTGGCCACCATAATTCCCACCATGATGGGCAGCAGGAACTGGATGTCATTTGTGATCTCCATCTGAAAAAATCAACAAGGAGACAGTAAGAGATCAGGGAAGTTGTCTTAGGGCAGGGAAACAAAGCAAAAATATAGTTTAAAAGGACCAATATAAAAGACAAGGAAAATGTTTAAAAACAAAGAGAATAATTGAAAAGATAGACATGGTAACAAAAGTAAAGATAGAGACAACGGTAAAGGTAGATAAGGAGATAGAGATCGCGGTAGAGATAAAGATTAAAGTAGAGATGGAAGTAGAAATGAGATAAAGATAAAAGTAGGGCTAGAAATATAGACAGGGTTAAGTAAAGATAGAGGTAAAAATAAAGATGGAGATGGAGATAGAGCTAGAGCTAGAGATAAAAGTGATTGTAAAGACAAGAGTAGAAATAGAGATAGAGATAAAGGTAAGATAAAAAAAGGCAGATACTGAGGTAGGGGCAAAGATAAAGACAAAGATGAAGGTAAAATGAAGAAGAGAAAAGAAAGATACGGTGAAATCAAAAAAGGACAGAGATTAAAGAGAAAGAGAGAGGCACAAAAAGCTGAAACTGAAAAGATAACAAAAAATGACAAAGGCAAAGTCAGAGAAAGATGTTTGTTCAATTTTGGGTCTGGATTATTCGGCTGGTTAAGAAAACGTTGAAATCTGCAAGATTAATACCACGCGCGAAAGAATTTACGGGAGCTTTACATTTTTACGCTGCGTAAAAGCAAAGCACAAAACAAAGTAATTTCGTTAAATCGGTCGCGATACCAGTGTAACAGTTCAAAGAAGAGTTCCCATCATGTTTGAGTTCTGGCTAACGCCTTTCACAGATCAACATTTTTTAAATAGCTGTACAAAGCCGTTCAACCTCGTTTCCAGGTCTTCTGGTAATTTTCAAAACGGCAGATTCTCAACAAAAGACCCTGGGAACGAGGTTGAGCGCCATTTCGAATCTGAATCACCATTATGACGGTGAGTGACATGGTCAGCCTCGACACCCCTCCGAAGAAAGACGCTGCTCCGATCAACGCAAAGGCCCCTGGATCCATCCAGGCCCAGTACCCTGCAGAGTATAACAAGTAAGTCTATAGATCAGACGCAAGCACTTGAAAAATATTCTTCTTTGGTTGCAGCAAATTGAACAGTTTTAGGTAACAATATTCAAAGCTAGTCACACTGCATAGTAATAAGCAATAAAGTTCATCTTCAGCTTTAAACATGCAAAAATTATTATCTAAAAGCTTTAGCTGTTTCGGCACATTTTAGCGGTATGAATGTTAGTCTTAACAATGCTCAATAAAGTTATTAAAGAGAACTTAATAACAACTACAAAGTTCTACTTCAGACTCCGATAATACAGTAGGAATTGCTTAACTTCGAAACGAAACTGGACAAATATGGAGTCAGTCTACTTAAAGATTGAAGGTAGTTTTATGCTATATTTACTAAAGAGTCAAAATGAAAGCAATGACGTCATCAAAACGCAACCTTATAAGTTGGGCAAAAATCAACAGTGAAACTAGGATGTTGTGCATTGGGGTCAAATTCTCACCTGAGGTGTGCACACCAAAGAAACTGACCATAAGTCGTCCGATTATTCGGCCATAGGTGCCGCCAATAAAACTGCGTACAACAAGAAGGTATGATAGCTGCGTTGAGAATACTATTAAACCTTGTAAACTAGTTAGGTTTAGTTTTGCATTGTTTTGAGTTGTATTGTTTGTTTCAATTTGTTATGTTATCTTATGCCTCCAATAAATTAGTTTTAAGGATCCCTTCAGGGTGAATACAACTGCTTTCCATTGTCTGCAGACGTTACTTTTTTTGTATTGTATTGTGTTGTGTTGTATCATGTTGTACTTTATTGTACTACGTGTGTGAGCTGTGTTCTTGTATCATATCGCATCGCATTGTTTTGTATCTTATTGTATTGTATTGTATTGTTTGGTTATTGTAGTCAGGCATGGTAGCTGAGATAAAAGTTGTTTTAAAACAAACGTTGTCTCTGACTAAAAGGTATTGTATTGTATTGTATTGTAATGTACTGTTATCCTACCAACTGTTTTGTGCTGTGTTGTGTCGCGTCGCTTTGCACTGTGTTGTGTTGTGTGGTAATAATTAATGGCTTAATGATGGTGTTTGGCGCTGCATGTTGCGGGTATGGCATGGTTTTTTATTGTATTGTATCGTTGCCGACACCATTGCGCTACTGACGTCAAAGGGATCCATATCGCACAAAATATAGTGACTGAAAAGGGCATGAGGGGTCGTAACGTAACATAGCATTTGGATCACAGAATATTTTTGTCTTTACAGTTTTACCGCAGTTTGCAACTAACCTAACAAGTAAAACAACACAAAACAGCAGGTTAAGGAGCGCAGTGTACGAAGAGCGTATAAGCAACTTTGTACAAAAATTTGTCATAAAAAAAGATAATTCGTTTTAAAATTAGTTCAAACTTGAAATAAATTCACGTATCCGTTCCTTTGATACTTTCACAAGTCGGTCAATACAGTGGTACTCACATTCTCTTAAAACGTGGCCACCAAACACGGACGATGGCACACTTAAATACTTACAGCATCGGCACAACAAGGCCACTAGACACGGCACTGCCAGCCGACCAACAAGCAAGTAGGAAATAGATCACAAGAACGGTCACCAGTGATCTGCAGGGAAAAACCAAAATACAGCTATTTCAAAAAGGTTGTCTCGTGCACTGGTAGATAGCCAGTACGATAGGGATCAAAAATGCGGAAATGATACTCTAGAATGCAAGTTTGAGCTGAATTGAGATAATTAATGAGTGCATCTAATATTACAAAACTAAAACTAAGTTATGATGGATATCCAATTTTTTTAAAATTGTAAAAGTTGAAAACAGCTTCATATTGCATACAACCACTGCAACCGTCATCCAGCAAAGACACTCAGGTGGAGGTCCTACAACTATGAAAAGCAGCGTGAAATCTCTCCCTGCTGAAAATTTACCCAACAACTTAGGTCCTAGCTATCTTAGTGAGTAATAGCCCATTTCCGAATTACGCTCCACTGCTCACTTTTCATGCATTTGTTGTATTTTTGAGCACATGGCCTCGACTTCAAGGTTTTGTTTGAGAGCAGTGGAGCGTAATTCGGAAATGGGCTAATGCCATAATTTGCACTATAAAAGCTGGATAATAAATCAAATTGTCGTAAACTAAGATATGTTTTTGACCATAGAAAAGTTGAGCTTCGCTTTGAACATTAAAATACATATGTACTTTGTAGCTGTCAATTTAACAAAGTAGGCTAAGATGACTTTTGTTTATCTGTATTCACTGAAGAATTGTTATGCAGAAACTTTCGTTCCAATGCATATTTACTTCGTTTCTGACATCCCACAATTTCTTTCGGTCAGGGAACGCACAAGACACAGGCTAGAGCCGTATACTTGCTAACAAAGTCTAACTATAGTAAATACGTACGGATGTCGTACAACTTCCCCATCGTCGGCGTTTTTTACTGTGTAACTAGATCAGTGCGGATGGTGTTGTTTGCAATTTAACATTCCGAGAATTCCGTTGGGTCCTATGTTGTTTATGTTTTATGCCGTTATAAAAAAAGTCTTGAATTTAGTGTTCACTGATACAATTGTAAAGAACGAACTTACACGTATCCAAATTCGTAATGTGTGTCACGGGAAAACAAATGATGGATGGCTTTCTCTCCAGTGACAAACAGCAGAGTTGCAACTGCAAAATAGAAAGAACCGTCTGGTAAAGACGACTGATAACAAGAAACGATTCATGCACTGCTGGTATGAATACGAGATGCAAGTGTTCGCTGTTACAAGTCTTCACAAATGTTGAGTAACACTGCAAGGACATCAGTGGTTACGTGGACGGGCAGGTTGGCTGGGAACGTTGATAATTTCATATCCGATATAAAAAAACAGAGAAGAAGAAAAGCACCGTTGTAACCTTCATCTTTCCTATTACACATACAATGAAGCCCTGTTGGCAATACCCTGAATTTTTGGAAAACCGAAAGTGTAATATTTAACAATAGTTTTAATCTGAGGACAGGTCCTGTTAAAAAAACTCACTTAATTTCACAGAAATACAAGATGCAGAGAACAGCACTTTTATAGTTTTAAATACCGTGATAATTAACTGCCCAAGGGATAAAATGGGCAAGAACACCTTTTATTTCTTTATCTTTGATACCAGTTAATTGCTTGCAAAAAAGACTTGTGGTAAACGTAGTAGCTAGGTGTAAGCTTTGCAGCTAAGTGCACGTACATCTCGTCAATAAAGTTATTGCTACTGTTGTTTTCATTATTATTATTATTAGTATTATTATTATTATTACTATTATTATTATTATTATCATTATTTGACACCACAACATGAATGCACAACGTAGTTTTCCTACTTAGTAACAACTGCAGCTTCGTGTTATAGTTTAAAGGTACCCATTTTGTGTTCAGTTGAGATTAACGCTTCTTGTATTCGTTTTTAATACCTTCATTGAAGGACGCATTGGTAACGAAAGTTCCATTGTCCCAGCGCGTGACACCAGTCGGACACGTGTAGTTGTTGACGCTTTCCTCGATGTGCACTGGGTGCTGTGCTGACGTCAGACACTTTGGACTGGATAAAAGGGTTGAAAATTAGCAGTTTGTGCTCATTAATAATTGGAAGCGGACGTAAAGTCTACCAGGGATTCTTGGCTGCAAAATACTTTTGCCCTCAAACAAATCTCTACTATATAGCTTTCTAGTATTGCCTTAGAATGCACTGTCAGTTAAAAATCGATAACTAACGCCAAGCGTTAAAGCTTGACTATTTCTATAGTTTGTATTCCCTGCGTACGGCCTTCTTGAATGGTTTCTCAGTCAAGGATCTAGCATGCGTGAACAGACGCCAGACGCAAAATTATCCAGTTCAAATTTCCCGAGTAAACGTTCACCAGGAAATGGCTTTTGTCTTTGGTTAGTACATACTTGAACCCCTCCCCAATGAGTCGTGCAGTCAATACATACCTATCCCCCCAACTGAGTACTGACGTTCGTACATAACTGAACCCTCCCTACTGAGTAGTGTAGCCAATACATACCTACCCCACCCCCAAACCGTGTATTACGCCACAAAATGTAATAACTCGCACAAAATGTAATAGGGACGCAAAATGTTTATCCGAAAAGTCGCAAAGTTAGTCAAAAAATATTCATCGTGATCTTTATTACATTTTGTTTCATTACATTTCGCGTTACCGAATCATTATTACATTTTGCTTCAAAGGTTATTACATTTTACGCTAACGACTTTATTACATTTTGTGTTAAAAGTTATTACATTTTGCGTCACTATTACATTTTGTGTCAAAAGTTATTACATTTCGCATCACTATTACATTTTGTGCGAGTTATTACATTTTGTGGCGTAACACCGTGCATTGAGGTTGGTGCAGACCTGAACCCCTCCCCACTGAGTAGTGTACTCACTACATACCAACCCCACCCCCAAACTGTGCGTGAGGTTGGTACAGACCTGAACCCCTCCCCACTGACTAGTGTACTCAATACATACCAACCCCACCCCCAAACTGTGCGTGAGGTTGGTACAGACCTGAACCCTTCCCCACTGAGTAGTGTACTCAATACATACCAACCCCACCCCCAAACTGTGCGTGAGGTTGGTACAGACCTGAACCCCTCCCCACTGACTAGTGTACTCACTACATACCAACCCCACCCCCAAACTGTACATGAGGTTGGTACAGACCTGAACCCCTCCCCATTGACGCCACATTCAAACTTCGTGCATTCAAAAGCAGCAGGTAGGAACACGCAGACTGTGCCCGTAACCACCTGCAAACCATGAAACAATAAACCGTTGAAAGGGTCCTAACTCGATTAAAACAGTTCGCAACCGGCTTGGAGATTAAAATGATAAAAAACAAACACAAAAAGACTGTAGAATTAGTTGCCTTGCAGAATCTTTGGTGTTCGTCAATAGAACCATTGCCTTGGTTTTTGCTTGTTTCGTACCATCAAAAAGCAATTTGACTGATTCAATGAAACATATTTAATCTCTTGAGAAGATGGATGTTCGGTAGCAGGCAGCTGGGTTTTTCCTGAAGCAACAAAGTTTGACTTCACTAGCGCTGGACTTCCATAATACGGATCATCTGACTCACCACAGATAGACTTGAATCGTCCCACACTGCATTGCGAGGTACGCTGCAGCGTAAAACGGCGTTCAGTGTGTGATCCACCAAAGACTTTAACTGAATAGTGACATCGCACTTAACTGTCTCACAAAGTAAACATGCTGCCACAATGAACATACGCAGCCGTACTGCCAGCAATCTCCCTTTAGCATCAGTACCATTCTTGCTTGCGTGCTGTAATATCGATGTAGATCAAATGGCACTGAATGTGATACGATTGGAAGAGCTGCTGATGCAAGTGTCATTTTCACCAAGACTCTCTTTGCAATTTTTGTTTTCAAAGCACGCCCAATCAGACGGTCGTGTGATTGAAAGTCAACAAAACAGAGGATGAAGATATATGCATTGTCATTGTGTCTGATGACAGGGTGTAAGAAACACGTACAATGCAACTGACAATGTGACACATGTCTCGTGTTTATGCCTGGCTGAGAAGCAAATGTACCACAAGTTTCATTGGAGAAAAAATTGCCAACACAACAAGTAAAATTTCTTCTTCACACTCGAGCGAAATCCACACTAAACTGCTCACTTACCATAATTAAAACGGGTTCCATCAGTTTGAAGAAGTTCTTCCAATGTTTAGATTTGATCTTTCCTATCTGGAATCTCCTAAACCTTGCTATCTGCAGGCAAAAGAAACATCAGAACCTAAGGATGATGGCTACAAAATTCTTCATCAAGCGCTATCTAAGAAAAACTATTCTAGATGCACGGATGGTCACAGATGGGATGAATGAGCCATCCTACTCATATATAACTATCTACCTATCTAAACCAAATACACGACCCTACCTTTAGGTTAATAAATGTGAACATGGCTCCAAGCAGGCCGCCAATGACTCCTATGATTGCCGCAGGTATGAAAGCCAATATGTTTAGCGCTATACCATGGCTTACCTGAGATGGGCAGGAAACACAAGTGAAATGTGATTCACAACATCAGCTCTAGCTTACTAGTCAGTACAACTACCAAAGCTTTAATTATGTAACAACTCAAAAACCAAACGAAAAGAAAGGACAGTTAAAAAAACTTGTATGCAATTTCACAGTTGAGAGTAATCGTAATTAGCTATATGAATTGTAATTGTCTGAGCATTGAGTTATTGAGTATTAGTACCTATGCAGTTGATTCCAGTAACTTAAAACTTCAAGGGAAACGTAAAAAGATTCGAGTAATCGAAGGTTCGGTTTACAGGAGTAGATTACTGAGAAAAAGACTTGACTGGATAAAGCATTTAGAAAGAAAGGAAAAAAACGTAATGGGTAATAGAATGACTTCAAGGGATTGCGGGAGATTTAAGTCACCTAAACTTGCATTTTTTTTTGGTGTAAAACAAAGTTTTGATGTTTGAAATGCCTCGTGTGTATATAGTAAGGAGTTCGATGGGGAGTGGTTAGCGCTCGTGTCTCCCCACCTCTGTGGACCCGGGATCGAGTCCTGTGGGCTTCGCATGTCGGTTGGAATTTGTCGATCTCCTTCTGACTCCGAGGGTTTTCCTCCCTCCACAAAATCGACTTTCACGCCAATATGTGTGCCGTCGAGCGATTAAACGTAAGCCACTGGCTTGGGAGAATGGGCAACCACTCCCAGCGTAACGACGTTAAATAAAGTTTAGTTTAGTTTAAATACTTGGTATAGCTTTTTTGTACATGTGTTCTCAGCATTTTTTAAGGTCAACCTTTTATGAACTAGCTGTTCATAGCAGCACAAGAAGTGTTAAACTGAATCAAAGCTTCAGAACCGTTGTAATACAATGATAGACAAATTACTCTGTAATTTAACCCGGTGATTCAAAAACGGTAATTTCACATGTGAAGTTACGGATTATGCCGCTTTCCTGTGTCAGTTCAGTGAGGTATATCGAGCTTTACCAGGTGTTGTTCGTTTAAAATTCAAAGATACCAAACTGAAGCGGTTTGGTAAAGCCTAGAGCGTAGTTTGTTCCTCACTGGATTAAAATGAAATCAAATGATGACTCATGATATTAAGGAATAATCACTTGTGTTTTGTCAAAGTCCTGTGTGATTACCCCGCTTGGAAGCTCGGAAATTAGTAAGAGCTTTGCCAAAATACGCGTGACATAATCCTTAACATCCCTCGTCATCATTTAGTTATGTACTCACGTTTGCTCCAACTAATATTCGGCAATCATGAAAAATCTTTCATTTTTCTTGGTTTACGAAATCTAAAAATGTGCGAATGCAATTAGACAACAATACTGGTTAATGGTATTACTTTCCATTCTGAACACTTACAACAAAGCTTGCCACCACCCTCCCTACGAACCTGAAAGATGATGTACTTGTCTGCTTTAAAAAGTCCAAAGTCACCTTGATACTTAAATCCTTCAAAAGCCGAGTTAAAAATATCCTGAAAAAGGAAGAAAAACGTGATTGGATTGCTTTAAATTTCATGTTTGTATTAACGATGTTCAAAGGGGGTAAGATATAAACATAAACCATCAAATGAAATGTACATAAAAGCACTAAATCAAAACATTTGCTAGCTTTTCCAGGAGGAAATGGGAGCACATTCCAACAACAGTGGAGAAAAAGGTGCATACTACATACCTGATACAGTACATTTCTTTAATTCCTTAGTCAAATTTTGGGGCAACTGCCCTCTTGCTCGTTGAACATTTTGTTCACCAACAGAACTTCACTTATGGTGGTAAAGTGGAAACCATACAACAAAAGAACGTCATCCGTGACAGCTTTAGTTTCCAGTAGGAATTGATTCACTTAGTCTTTATATGAGCATCTTTTCGGCTTAGCAAACATTTTGTTCACCAACAGAACTTCACTTGCGGTGGTGAGAGGTGGAAACCATACAACAAAAGAATGTCATCCATGACAGCTTCATGTTCCAGAAGGAACTGATTCACTTAGTCTTTATATGAGCATCTTTTCGGCTCAGCAACCTCAGCAAACATTTTGTTCACCAACAGAACTTCACTTGCGGTGGTGAAGGTGGAAATCATACAACAAAAAACTTCATCCACGACAGCTTCGTGTTCCAGAAGGAATTGATTCATTTCATTATAACCATTGTCAACTTAAAAGGCCATTTATTGGCTCACCAAATATTCTATCCTCTAACAGAACTTCACTTACTGCGGTGAATGTGGACACCATGCAACAAACGAACGTCATCAATGGCAGCTTCATGTTCCAGAAGGAATTGATTCATTTAGTTATAACCTTTGTTGCCAACATAAGACCATTTATTGGCTCACTAGACATTTTATCCATTAACAAAACTTCACTTACCGTGGTAAAGGTGGACACCATACAACAGAAGAACGTCATCCACGACAGCTTCATGTTCCAGAAGGAGGACACTTCCTCCATGGCAAACAGGAGTCCTCCCACAGGCGCCCCAAACGCCGAGGCTACACCAGCTCCAGCACCAGCTGATATGAAATTTCGTCTGCAGTGAAAAGCAGTTACATATTTATTAAAGGCAATTAGCACAAAACCAAAATTGCTGCTGCTATCTGTGAAGTTTCAAGAATAATCAGAAAGTGGTTAAGGAGTATTTAAGGAGTGTCTTAGCAGGTTTACTTTTGTTCCAAAGTGATTTTATTGGTAACCAAACCGACAAAAGCCTCAGCAGTTACTTCTTCGTTCCTCCCTTATCCTTAGCAACGTATACCTGATGATAACCATATAAGAGATGCTGCAAACAAATTTACAAGTTTCGTTGGTTATCAGTATACAATAAGCTGATATCGTTTCCCCTCGGAGCAAAGATTTGCCGAGTTTTCAATGAGACTTCAAGCGCTTTGCAAAACAGGGACATTCAAGAAGTTTTCGTGAGGTTCAAGAAGTAGCACATGTACTCTGTTTAAGCCGCTACCTATCACTAGAATTCTGACTAACTTGTGACACTATTCAGTGTTCATCTGCACTAGAGATAACTTACCTTGAGGTAACAGCTGTATCTTCTAGATAAAGATTACAGTCAACGGAAGTGAGATGTGTAAGACTTATTTGAGCATTTTGAAGACGGCAGCAAGTCAGCGGGTCTCAATCATACCAGAGTCGTTGTTTCCTTCCAAAAGCTCAGATTAAAAATCTATGAACGACACATCCTCGGAAACCCAGGGCGTCGAACAGAGAAGAACAGAGATAGGGAAGGGCGAAGAGTGGGGACTGGAAAGAGTCCCGTGACCTCGACGCCCTGGGTTTCCGAGGATGCGAACGACAGAGTAGTTGTAACACAACGTTTTTTTGCAATTATATAAAACGGCTCCAAAAGATTATTTTTAAAAAGTGAAAGCACGTGTAAGAGCTTTTTAATTTTTTTCTTCGAGAAGTAGTCTAAGCAAACAGTTGAAATTTTAATTCCTGCTTCTGAACTTGCCGTCTGCAATTTTGAAATCTTTCCCGAAAATCTTCTGGTTACGGCTCTCACGTCACTTCCTTTGACTGTAACATGATTACAAAACGTTAGTAACGTTTTCTTTAAACAAAAAACATCCTACCAACGGGCAAGAGTTCTCTCTCATCAGATACTTTCTAGTCACGGAACAACGTTACTCTAACTACATGGTAATTAAATAAGGATCTTGTTACCTGTCTAGCTACCTTCTATATCTACCAACTGGTTCTTACCTAGGCTAAGACTAACTGGAAACTTGATAGCTCGTCAGTATTAACCGGTTTGCACTGAATACTGTCACTACTTGTTAATAAAAGTAATTATTTCAAACAAAAATCTACATAGATTTCCACGTACCGATCCTCCGAGTTCCGGAACCTTTCAAAGAAAGGCAAGTTAATCTTCAGGCTTTCTGATTTGAATTGACTTAGTCCCGCTCCAATCAAACTCCTGAAACACAAACAGGAAAATTTACTCTTGATCCTTTTCCGACCATAGTGGTTCGTAAGGCCCCCTTGGCAGGACACTAATCCATCACAGGTTAGCCCCCAACAGACGCTGGTACTCATTTATAACGCTGAGTCGACTGCTGACTAACAACAGGGAAGCCCCATTCTGAACCTCTTAAACTGCCTGCCCTTTGAGAAAACCCAACTTACCCCAAATGTATCATTGGCCCCTCAGGTCCGACTGGCATTCCCGCTCCGACAGCAAAAACACAGGAGAAAAACTTCACCACCATGGTCCGCACGTTGAAGATGTGCCGTACAACAGTACCGTTAAGGAAGCCTATCAGTTCAGGGATACCTGAACCCCCAGCCGATGGCCTGTAATACTGAGAGATAAGGTCAATTGGACTGGGGCTGCATATCAGTGAGAATAACACATTAAAGTATAGAAACCAGCAAGAGGGTAAGGTTTTAAAGGGTAGACGTCATCCTCAGAGATGCAGGGGTGATCCGTCAGAAATGTAGGAGAAAAACAAAAGTAATCAAACTTAAGTAAAAAGTAACCTTAGGGACAAATTAAATTCTTACAAAGATAGTTTCTGATGCCAGTATAAAGAGTGCTCTTTCTCTCAATTTGGTTTAATAAGTAACCAATCAGTTTTAAATAATGTCTCATTTCACTGTCAGGACCAGTAATACTGTAGATGGCATACTGGTAGTAACTGCATTCATGTTAGACTTAGCTTGTCTGAACTCTACTCCATACACCACACAACCACTTGCAATATTTAGTAGAAAAAACTTGAATTCTGTACTGTATATATAAATAACAACAACCAAGTTATCTAATAACTACTGTGAAAAGAAGAGTCAAAAATAATGTTACCAGCTATTAATCAACAAACGTAATAGTACGTTGTATACACACTGTATACAGCTATTTCAAAATAGGTTGTGCTGTGATTATGTATTTTTTACAAATGAAGGAACGCTGCACCAGAATGCGGGTTTCAGCACTGAAAAGTTTAAGCAAAGTGTTATTTACTTTCACTGACTCAGATGTTAACAAAATTGCAGAAACATCTATTCTTATTGAGTGCATATTTCCATCATTCTTGACAAATCGTAATTCACAGTGTTTCATCTGTGCCAGTTAGTATGTAAGTGCAAATGTACAAGACAACCTTAATCTTACCACAGCTGGTACAGATGCTACAAGCACAAACAGAACACTGTACCCTATGACCCAGTTAGTATGTATGACTGTATGAATGTACAAGACAAAGTTCTCTTAATCTTACCAAGACTGGTAGATTGAGATGCTCTCAGCAAGTACAAACAGAACACTGTACCCTATAACCCAGTTAGTATGTATGTTAATGCATGTACAAGACAACCTTAATCTTACCACCACTGGTAGAGATGCTGCGAGTACAAACAGAACACTGTACCCTATGACCCAAACCCAAGCCAGGCCATAGTTGTGATCCTGGAGAAAGTCGAGAAAGTAATTAGAACAGACTTATTAGCAACACCATGGTCAAGGGTTGAACTTAAATGTTTTAACCATTTTTGCCAAACCATCCATGAACAGGAATGTTACTTATAATAAGATATTGGTCTGGTCTCCTGAAATGTCACCCCAGGGGACTTAAAAGAGCCCACACACTTCTGGAAAAGAGTTGGGTAATCTCAGTGTTGTGGTGAGGCCACTTAATATAGACTTAACACAGGAAAGTATATCCTATTATAGACTTACATGTAAATGTATTTACTCTCAATTAATATACTACATTTAACTGTAGACCGACTAATTTACTAGACAAGTATAAATAGTTTTGCTGAACTGCTCAGTCTTCCTTAAGGCTCCAATTATATAATATAATCTTAATCTATAAGTCACAACTCCATTTTGTTTTAACAAAAAAGGCCGGTTTCTTTGTCAAAATAGAGTTTGGAGCAACTGTCAGATAATGCCCATTAACCTTACCTTGATATATTCTGTAGCTTTTTCCCACTTAAGCCTGTGAAACATAACATTAACATGATCATATAATTGACTATTCATGTTTAGTGTTATTAATAACTCAGTATAAATCTGCTTAATATTGTATAAAAAAAGCTAATAGCAAAAAAAAGAAGCTGCTGCCAAAAAATAGTGAAAATGGCAGACACAATTAAGAAACAACTAAATAAGACAGTACTATTATTACATGTATAACAGAACTGTAACTAAGTTTATATTAGTATTAAGGTTATTGGCCTCTGAAGTTTTCAACTTTTTAAGCCCCCCCTCCCCTCCCCCTTCATCCTTATCTACTGTTTCTATACTCAATCTGAATAATTATAATTATTACATGATCGTATGTCCTTGACATTATTTCAGCTTAAATAATTAAGAGTACCACATAATTTATATACTAATAGGTGATCGGGGTAACATGTATTAGGCTGATCTTCATGCCGGCCCTTACCAGGTTAATTCCCTTTAATTTCCCATTCAAGTAGTTAGCTTACATAAGTGAATATACAAGTTCATCAGACAGAAACCTCTGATCTTTTCCTACTCATATTATAAGGAGAAGACAGATTTTGATCTGAGCCTGTCTCTTTGACTTACTCTGCTATCACATCAATCAGCTGGTGCATCAAAAACCCAATGAAGCCGACTGTAAACCCAATAAAACCCATCATTACCCAGCGATCCCAGTCGAGACGTGATGGCCGCTGTTTTAGCCAGTTCTGAATAGGAAGGAATTGAACAGTCATTGTCATGATTCTTAGAGAACAGTTAATGGCAGTTTCTTGAATAAAGGGAGGTGAAAGGGTTTGTGGATCAGTGATTTTGCCTAAAATTTCCTTTGGATTATAGATTTTAAGCTTTTAAAAGATGATTTCTGTGAATTTGTGAATCGAACCTTATCAAATGTAATGACTAATAGATGAGGATTACACCAACTTTTTGGAACAGATTTTGAATTTAAAAGATTTAGTAGTCAAAATGTGAAGCAGACCACACTTACAGTGTATAAGACAAGCATTTTATAAGCATATGAATAGCAAAAAAAAACAAAGGAATATATATATATACCAAGTGTGTGATTGGGATATGATGGAACAAGCTCTAATGCAACACTATTTAATATATTAACTAATGCTAATGCTACAAACCCATTCAATGTTGATTGATCAGCCTGCAGCTTAATGTCATGAATTTGATTTTTTAAAAACCAGTGAGTAGACACACAAGTCACAACCGAACAAAGAAGAGCGCTAGCTGCTCAGGCTGGAACAAGTTTAGCTTGTATACTAATGGTCTCGCTAGCTTTATCTTACGCCGCTCCACTCGACTCATAGTAGAATTATAACATTTGCTTTTCGGTACATGTTTTGAAGTCGTCACTCAGCAAAATATTACACATATAAATCTATTACATGTATCTGTCACAGATTCTTGGTTGCGATCCTTGGCTGTGACTCCAGCCCAGTTCTTCACCCTTCAATGCTTCTTTATCTTAGCTAGCCGGCACGGTTCCAACGGGTTTCAGAAAGGCAGGCAGACCAGGGATGACTGTCAGCAGCTGGTACACAGCTAGCTGCATTTAAAGCCATGAATGAGAAC
>JAOBYE010333205.1:0-15159 GCA_025403585.1 Parazoanthus swiftii | reverse complement strand
ATCTTAAAAATATTTTACTTTGAAAACAGAACGGGGAACCGCTACTAAATATTGTGGGAAAGAGCAGTGCAAATTCCCGTATTTTCTTTCTCATATAGTATTTTTTAAGTACCCATTACAGCCGATACTTGTTGGTGATCTGGGGTAGGGGGCGGGGCTGAAAAGTGGCGATCCAATAAACTTCAAGAAACGCTTTGGCAAAAACTTCGGCAACTTAGAGACAACCATCACACACTCGTGTCTGAGCTGAATACATTGTATTGATATGCAAGGATGGTAATAAAAGGCATTTGATCTTTTATCAGTTTGTTAGCTTAACAGTGATGATGATAACGATAGTGATAATAATAACAATGATAATGATAGTGATAGTGTTAATAAAAATGATAGTCATAGCGAAAGTGGTAATAAGTGATAGTGATAAAAGTGATGATAGTGGTAGTGATTATAATAATAATACAATACAATACAATACATGCAATACAATACAATGAAATACTAGTAACTATTTAAAGTGGGTCATACGTTCACTGAACTCGACTTGACTAGCTATAGTATGTATGTCTGTATTGAATCCTTTCAGTTCCAACCATTAATAAGTCAAGTTTGCTACATTCATTTTATTAGCACTGTTACCAAGCATTGCTGTTATTCATTTTTATTATTATTACTATCATTATTATTATTATTACTACTATTGTTATAGTTATGTTATATTGAATGGTGTGGTATGCTAGTGTATTTTTTGGTATGGTATGGTTTGGTGCGGTATGGTATGGTATGGTATGGTATGGCATTGTATCATATAATATGGCATGGTATGGTATGGTTTTTTCTCGTATTGTGTGACTGGAACAAACTGACAAGCTCAGGTCGACTAAAATTCAAAAGGAGAGTCCGCTAAATATAGGAAGCGGGAGCGAGGTATACTGGGAGTGAGAAACAAAATGTTCGTGATGTGCATAACTTCAAAATGTATTCCTAATATGGTGGTAAACCCTTTCACCCCTTCTCGCTTTTTCTCCGCTACTTTCCTTTTTCCTTTGACTTTACCTTGTTAGAGATGGTATTATGGGCGGGGGGGAGGTTGGGGTGAAAGAATTTATGAAACAAAACACCCAACCGATCCGGTTGGGTTAAAAAGTTATTGCTTGCTTCAAAAAAAGGGTACAAATCTAATTTCAGTCGGTGGTTGACCAAAAGAAACCAATTTGCATGGCAGTCATTATTCAGCCCGACCCCTTCCCCCCTGAAAACGTGATGGTCGGCTCCTTGTTCCCCCCTAACAATCGGCATTTGACCTTAATACTAGGCATTGCATGTATTAATTGATATACTTGCCCGGGGGGGGGGGTTGACAACAATTTGAATTGTGTGCAAGAACCGCTCCAAACGCCACAGCCAGTTTGTAGTATCAATTTTTCTATATTACGACCTTTTAGCAAAAAAAATTAAGGTACTTTATCGTGTCTCGACATCCATCAACTATTTCTCGAATTCAAGAGAGGCGTACAACCTTTGTAGCAAACTGATTAAGTGTCATGTTTGGTGATAATGGAACGGTTACATTGACAAACATGCCGCAAGCAACCCTCTTAAAAGCTTTCTGATTCTTGATGAAATTGACAATTACTTTATCCATTTGCCATCATCATGCTATTTCCACCTGGTCATGGCGGTGCCGAATTTAACTTTACTCTTTTTCTCTCCGTTTCAGTGATTGCGAAAAAGATTATATTGTTAATATACACACTCAGGCGGCGCAGGCTTCTTTCGACAAGGCAGAAAAAAAGGACTTGCAAAGGTATGAAATATAATGAAGATATTCACTTCGCAATCCCTTAATCCTGGAAGCAAAAGGGTGAACTGTTTGCCATCCCTCTTTGCCGCTCCTTGGTTACCGAGAATGTATCCAATCTTGGACAATTTTCTCTAGGGTTACTTTTCTTAAATATCTACATGATTTTTTTTGTGCAAGTTTAGTGCAGTTTGTAAGATATTCGACTGCAAACGACGAAGTCCCGAGTTCGATCCCCGGTTCTGCTTGTCTTGTTGAAGTTGTCAGTATACCTATACCGTTCGAAAAACTGTATTTTGATTGGTCACGTTACACGGTACCGACTCTTATTTTTTGTTGGGCATATTAGTCTATTTCAGCCAATTGTGTGTTTCGTTTCGATCGGCACAGCATGGCTCGAAGTTTCGCGATCTTCTTTCGCTACGCCAACGCAGAAGATTCAAATCAATTTTTGATGGCTGGTAATCACCGCGATCGTATGAACGTTTTGCAGTTAAGCTCTGGTGCAATACATGATGATATTGCTGTAGCTTGCTAGCAAACACTGTGTTTTTTACTTGGCACTCTTGCAAATAATTATTCATACATTATAAACTCAACAATTTTTTTTTTCAAGTTTCGTGTCCTTCCCGCCTAAGACTAATGGTCCACGCCAAGCTATAGACAAGTGCATCTGTTCTTCAGTGATCGCAGAATCTTACAGTAAAGTCGAAAAGCTGGAGAAGATGTATTTGTATACTGTAACATCATGCAATTTCGTATATATGTGTCTTACAATCGCTAAGAAACAACCCCTCGTTTAATTTTCTGTTGTTCTCCAACTTTGTTTCAACCGTTTGTTTAGATATATTGTTTCACTTTCTATCTTACAGTTAAAGTAGCAGGAATTCCTCTGAGCAATTGATTTTCCAATACAGTTTTGAAAGACTTGGATGTAATTTTACTGATTAAGCAACATAATCGTCCATTTACTCTTTAAAGTACAGTTCTTCAACGTGCAAGATTTGGAGTTTTTCTGAAACATAATGGATAGACTAAGCTCTTAAGCTGAACTCATTTCTTGCCAATTGCGGCAGATTGAACAGTACATTGACTTTCGGTTTCACAATGAGATCATTTGAACGTACGAAATCAGGACAGACAATGAAGTAAGTTCTAGAACTAATTTTTGATCCAGCCAGTTGTGATTTTCTCATTAATTTTTTTAAGTACTAGTTTCAAAACACTGAACATTAGTCTGAATTAAGCCAATCAAATGCGACTTAGTGGGTTGATTATTTAGACGAGAGTCAAAACCTTAACCGGTGTCTAATTATTGTTTCTAAGGCCTTGAAACAAAACATTAACATGGGTTAAGAATTTCACTTCGTTTGAATAATCAGTCCGTCACCTGCTGCAAGCACAAATTAATAGGTTTACATTGCATATTGAAAGGTTTTCATTTATCTTTTTTTGTCAGCATTACTTTTGAATTTGAAATCCGGTCTTGTGAAGTATAAACTCAACTTCTTCTTTTTTCTCTACTATTTTATAGTTAATCTAATTAAGTAAATTGTCAAATCAAAGCATTTTTATTATTCCGTATATAGAGAAACTTTTTCTTATGCAAACTTAAGTTCATATAATTATTCGTTTTGGTAACAAAAATAAATTGATGTGGTGGCTATTATTTTTCCAGCTTTATGTGTCTAATTAAAATCTCATTTTTTATGGACGATTTCTGTTTTGGTTAATTCTCGTACGAATGACTGACACGATTTTTAGCTGAAATTGACTGACTTGTTCAAATGATATAGTTGGTTCTATTGCTAAAGGAGATCCCACTTTCCACAAGAGAAGAAGTGTATCATAAAGGAATGTTCAGTTATAGTGCATTGGAGCCGATGGCGTGATCTAATTTACGATCATTACCGGGATTTTAATTTCAAAAGGGATGTTTTGAAGGGTATACGAAATTATTTGTTTGGTGGTTTAGCATGCAATCATTGCCATAGGTTGATTTGGATAAAGTTGTGGCAGACGAATTACCTGTTGTATCTGTTTCAAACAATCTATTTCAAGTACCTTTAACATAGCTATTATTGCAACACTCAGTATCAAAACTGAGTGAAGTTGAAGACCTGAAGAAGTCATGGATACCTAACAGGATAAACATAATGACTTACTCTGTCAGATACCAGGTATTCACGGCAACCCTGCGGGATATTACAAGCTGGCAGCGTTTCTAGCCGAGTCCTTCCCGAGGCGCAACACACTTAAGGAAATTGAAGGTAGGGATTTAAATCACTCTTGCTTCTTATTCAAACTCTTGGTTATCGCTCTCACATCAAGTCAGAATTACATCAGGACAGCGTATCTGTACGTAGTTTTTCGTTCTTTGTATGTATAATATAGTGTAAAGTTAGTTTCAGAAATAGATTTATGATTAGTTCTTAAAAGCCTTTCAGTTGCAACGTTTATTGAATGCCACAGCTCGTTCTGTCAAGCAACTTTCTTTTGTCAGAATCGATTACTTATTATCGTGATAGACAGGCTTTAGAAATGCCACAAACCGACTCACGAATCTGTAAAGATAAGAAGAAAGGAACACAAACAAGCCACGAAGTGCAAGTAAGCTTCATTGTTATTTCTCAGTTGTGACAGATTAGTATACAGCGTTTTTAAAATTTGAACAGAGTAATTAACGCAGATGCAGCAAAATTTAATTGTCTTCGTTTTTCGCACAAAATATTTCGGCTACTTGAAAAGATATACATTTATACTTAACATAATTTGCAGATATACAGATACTTGGTTACGTTTTAAACTCTTGGCTGCCGATAGGATTGCTATTGTTTTGCGTTTTCCGAAAGCATAAACTTACGATGCAGTTACTGACGTTCGACTATTTAGTTGCAATATACTTATATAGTGCTATGGCGAGCCAAGTCAAGTGTTAGTTTTTTTAAGTCGTTATTAAACCTAAAATTACATCGACAGCCGTACAGCTCTTAGGCAAATCAAGCGTCATACAGATGCCGCTTTGCGGTTGTTTTAATTATGCTGGTCTTGAAAGTCAATCGTGTCTTCTGTCCTTTCATTTTTAATGGCGTATTTTAACTACAGTTGATAGTTGATACAATAACAAATCAATATTTGAGTTTGGATTTTTATTTCAAAGTTTAAATAATAATCATCTTTTCTTCGTTCACCTTGCTTGATTATCCGTTGGGGAAACTAGTTGTGAAATTATACGAATTGTTTGTGCTATCACAGTCGGGTATATCCTGTTATTTTGGAAAACTAGAATGTAAGGTCCAAAAACTCTTCTCAAAAAGGATGTTCATAGGTCAGTCGAGTTTTGTGTTTGCTATACGTGAGTGAAAGGGGCGATGTTGGCCTGTTTGCTGCATTTATTATTGAAACATATGTCGGTGTTTTAAAAACGGATTTGTTAAAAGATATTGTGCCACACAGTTACCATTGTTGATAGTTTTCCTTACATGCTTATTCTGTTGCCAACGATAATAATAATAATAATATTGATAATGATAATGATAATGATAATGATAATAATAATAATAACAGTAATAATAATAATAGTAATAACAATAGTTTATAAGCATTCCACAGGTTTGCTTTTCTATGCTAAGTAACTAACAATATGTCATTTACAAGTATGCCCAATCATAACAAATAAATAAAAAAAAATCTTAAAACGATATCACAATAATCTATATGTATAAATAAGAACCGCTTCAATCTGTAGTTTCTAGTTGAAAACATTAAGCTCAATTTAATCTCTACATATTTAGTCAAAAATATGTCTTGAGACTTAAAGCGGATGGCATTTTTAGCGATGTTTTAACGTTAAACTGAACTTTTCCTAAGAATTGTGGTTGTTACAATTTAAAAACAGTGCTCAGTTCTTCGAAAATATAGTTCTCGTAATATATTGTGTGTGTGTATATAAATCTTGTTTGTATCAGGACTTATCAGTCAATGACCGAGGTCAAAATGTGGCTTCTTAAAAACGTGAAAATCTTGATAACCAAACTTGAGGTGGTTTTTATTACTATATTTATTACTTTAGTTAAAAACCCATAAACAAGTATTCGCGATCACTCATTGGCTACAACAAATTATAAGGTAAACTCCTTGTGGTGTTTAGTCTGTCGGATGATGCCCTACCTGCGGCTGAGATATGGTCTGGTAAACGAGCAGATGTCCCGAGGAGCGAAAGCTTAAGGGAAAACAGTGACGTTTGGGGGAAAGCTCGCATGTTGCCAACTCATGCAAACCAACTCAAAAATTAGATTAAATCAACAGAAGCTTTAATATGAAAATTGAAAACGTGTGAAAAAGTTTGAATCATTTTTAATGACTTAAAGCGTACGAACCTTGTTCTTGTCTTGGCTTTCAAACGGTGTGAGTGCAAAGTGAAGAAAGACACTAAAGTTTTCAGATTGGTTGGAAAATAGATAAACAATCGTTCGATCACCGGCTTTTCCCTGTGGGTTTAAATCGATTCTTCGTATTTACAGAAACTGTTTTCACCATAACGTGATCTAGCGGGATCTAGACGAAATCCGACAAAATTGCGAAAGCGTGCGTGTGTCGTCATTCATTCATTACGTAAGTATCTTACCTTCCCGCGACTGGGCTGTTGAGACTGCAATTTACGGAGCAATTTAACAGTATAGTTGTCTTTGTCAGACATCGTACAATTTGAACAATAGGATATCTTCTTGATTAGCGATCTGTTTCTTTTTCCCCTATTTTGGTGGGGTTGTGCGGCGCGTTTTCAGATTATGCGAATTCTAGACCCCATGTTAAACTTTATGCTCGTTTTAAGGGCCGCGAAATGTCTTTATGAACCAAATGGCACGTCGTCATAGTTTCGTCCAAAAAACGATATCCACTTTCGGACCAAAATGTCAATTTCAAACCTGCGATGCACGTGTATGTAATGATACCTATATAGCTCGTAAGGGACAAACTCCGCCGGGGGCCTTGTAACTAATGGTGTTATTTCGCCGAGCCCTCTACGTCACTTCGCTCGTCAAAATTGTGTTGATTAGTCAGTGCATCAGCTGGCCGTTAATGTTTAATTTCAACTGACTAACTTAAAACCTCTGAGATAAAGAACGTCGACCTTCATATCTGCGAGGGAACTCAACAGGGCAACAAACTCGTTGTAAAGGTAAATTGGTAGCTTGTTTTTACAAATAATCCCAACATCGAGGGCTTTCAACAAGTTCTTTCAGGAGTAACAAGGGGAGGGCAGGAGATAGGCAAGTGCGACACGTATAGCGTGTTTGTTTTCGGGATTCATTTGATGCGCGAAATTCACATAAACCCCCAAAACATAAATAGTGTTTTTTGGACTACAGAAACAGAACTCCACAGGAATAATATATTAAAAGGAGATTTAAAAAGTTATAGTTTGTCTGGCATTAAGTTGCTGCAGCTTGTTTTGAACAGTGGCATCTTATGTAGATGGCCGGTTCATTATAGTAATTTCTGAAGCAATATCAGCTGCAAGGAAAGGAATCCATTAAGAACCGACAGCCGTGTTATTCACTTTAAAGTCGTTAAGTTTTCAATTGTTAAATAAAACAATTATTTTACCACTGTCAAACGCGCTAATAATAGGCTCTCTGTTTTAACTGCCATTAGTTGTCAACGCGACCGGTACAAAAATGAAAGTTGTTATTTCTTATGTCAAAACTACCGTAGAAATTCAATATATAGAGAAGAATGCTGGATGAAAGATAATATTGATAACACTTACTGTTATTATGATGTTAAGAAGACAAATGAAGAACATTCAAGCTAATATTCATCCACCGTTCACAAGTTGTTGAAATAAAGAATTAATTTATCTAGTTACAGCAAAATATTTCAGAATAATTCTAATACAAAGCAAGTTCTCGTTTGCAGGGGTCGAACAAGTGCAATGTACAGTGTTTAGGTGACAATTTAATTTAGGAAAACATTTGTCTGAGCGGTTACTTTTGGTGGTCCATAGTTAAGGGAAGTTTCAAAATATTAATGATCCAAGTTAATAAACATAGATACACCTTTGACACTGCTCCAAGTTGACATAGACAAATCTGTTTTCAAAGAACAAAATACTTGAAACCTCTCAGTTCTTGTAGCACGAATCTTGAAAAATGAACATACACGGATTTTGAGGATTGACTGCATAGTTCTCTAGCCATATCAGTGATCATCAAAATCAGAATCTAGCATGGAGACAATAACATGTCGTATTTTTAGAACCTTTATTCTTTTTGTTGTGCATCAATGATCTCCCAAAATTTTCAACAAAAATTAAAATCCCGAAAAATACAAACGTGTTGAATACCTCAGGCTCGATCAACTATGACTGATGAACTAAAGAAAGTTATGAACTTGCCAACGTGTTGTAATACTGTCCAGCCATTAAATTATACTGAACTACAGCTATAAAATGACCCATTGATTGCAACTATAACAACCTTTACTATATGGCAAAGATACCTTGCGTGTTTTAAGCGGTCTGGATTTCCCGTATTGTCCCCCGGTATTGCCCACGGACATTATGGGTAAATTTTATGTTCTTAATGACCTACGCGCGCGCAAAACCGGATGTGCGAAATAAAGAACTTCCGCTTGAACAATTTAATAAAATGCCTTATAATAAGGGTACATTCGATTGGGCCTATTTTGGAATAGGATTACATGAATTATCATCCCGGAAAATGATTTCAGTCAATCGCAGGCCAGATCAGAAAACAATCTGTGTATAGGCCCAAACGAACGCATCCTAAAATACGTGTTTTCCCTTTAAGCCCCAAACACGACAAATGACGTGATAGTAAATTCTCCCAACTGAGCTCCATTCTTTTTATATACTGTTAGCAGTTTAGGAGAATTGGGCTTTTCAACTTTAACAGCTTGTTCTACTTGATCAGTTCCTTATTTCTCATTACCTGTTATATTATTTTGTTTGAGTTTTGTAAGGAGAAGTTAGATGTTGATAAATTGCCTGGACTGAAAGGGTTAATCTCAAACGCTCGATCTTTACTGGAAATATCAAACTTCGGACTTGACGCATTGACTCTATCGCGCGCTCGATCGACACAACACCGAAGGGCCTCATGCAGTTTTCCGTACAAACTTCACACTTGGTTAGTATGGAGTTAGTAATGTGGGTATCTACAGGTGTTTTTACTGAGGAATATCTCAAATGAAATGCAAAGCTTAAACATTTCAATTACAAATTGCATAAAACAAAGGAGTTTTACACAAACTCGGAGACCTTTTCTCTATTAACACATTAACAACTCTAAAATTCAAAGCTCTCCTGAAAAAGCATTTCTGTTTCTCCGTCTTTCACACTGCTTTAAACCTGAAACATCCGCACTTAATTTGCTCACAATGGTCAGTGCGTACGTGCTAAGCTTTCTTTTGTTATACCAGTACATTAAATATTGTCTGTTATCCTACCTTTGTTTATCCCGTTTATTAATTATTTACATTAACATTGTACTTTATTTGTACATTAAGTTTATCTGATCCCCCTAACAGGAGAAGAAGAACTTTAATTGCACTCTTTTTGATAACATTTTTTGCAAGTATTTGTCAATCAAATCTCGGCTTCTCTTTTTCTGTGTCTCCTGCAAATAACGCGCGTATAAAGGTACTGAGCATTCATGCGTAAAGCCAATTATGCTCCTAGTTGATAGGGATAGAAAAACCTTACTTTTAAGACAGAGTAAATCTTTCAGTTGTGCACAGCTATTCCTGAGGTGATTGTGAACGCACCAAGTTGATATAGATTGCTATACCTTATTTTAAAGACAGAGTTAGTCCTTTCAGTTGTCTACAGCTATTTATACCCTACTTTCGTAATTTGCTTCAGTGATCATAAACAATAACTTCAATACAAGGTCAGGTTCCAAGTTCTCATACATTTTCTGTATTTTGACCCTACTAGCCTCGACTCAAAGTTTTGGTTCGTGGCCGCTGGGGCGTATTTTGAAAATGGTCTCAGACAGAGTAAACCTATTTTGTACAGCTATATTCGTGAGGCAGATTTGAACTGTTACAAGTTGATAAAGATTGATACACCTTTTTTTGACTGAGATAGAAAAAGCACTTTTAGTTGTGTACAACTATTCATCATGTGGTTTTAAACAGCTCCAAATATATGAAGATTGCCCCAGGTTGGTACATGTTGTTACACATTTTGTTTAGAATAGAGTAAAATCTACAGTTTTACAGCTGTTTACGAGGATATTTAGAAATTACACTTTTACTTAGAACAAAGCAAATCCTTCGGCAACAACAACAACAGCAGCAACAACATTTAACTAACATAACACACGCTTTTACAGTTTTGTCATGCCCGCTTATAACATAGCTAATCGAGACGGGCAGAGATAGGTTTACAAATAAATAGATAGATTTACATATAATACAACAAAATAATTATGGCAAATAACGAGATATACAACGTTGTTAGTATGGATAAATTGAGGTAACGAAGTAATTGTGAGATGTTATGGTAGAGGTAGACTCATATTTTCAATTGTTAAAATGTAGTTGTCTTGTTCAAAAAGTGTAGTGAAAAGATGAGATTTAAGATTTCTTTTATATGTGGATTTAGTCTTGTTTCTCAGTGAGGCAGGTATATCGTTGTGTAGCTGGAATCTTCAGTTATGTAGCTGTTTAAAAACATTGGCCGGTTGTAAACGCAATACCCAGACCTCAACTCTAATTTCGCGACCCACTTTGTCATTTTTAATCTATATTTTTTTGCTTCGTATATTTGTTTGTGTATGTACCTGCATGACAGTGGATCATGCGCAGTGCAATATCAAGCAAAACTTCTCATTTGCCGGGCCACATTTTGCAATTCTTCAGTTATAATGACAAATGGAACATACCGTTCAAATGGCAATTTCCAGAACGGACGGTTTAACTCTAGAATTTTCCACTTTTTCCGTTCCTACCTGTTGGAACGAAATGGCGGTGCTTTTCATTTGCGCAATACTTTCGTTTGAACCGGTTCGCGTCGCGCGCACACTCACGTCATTATTTTTTCTCGGAAGCTAATCAAACGTTATAGATACGGTAATACGGCGGCATTTTCCTCCAACTTGAAGTGCAACATTGATGCGTTGCAGATTAAGAGTTGCTATTGCGTGTTTTACTACCTGTTTAATTTGAACAACTTCTCACGCGACAGAGTTTCGTGTTGCGAGTTGTGCTTATTTAACTAAACAATGATCTGTTGTTGGTCCATCAGCGGAGAGCAATTAAATATGTTGCTGATCGGGTCAAAAGTGTTGCTTTTGATGATCACTCTTTATTTCCCTTGTCAAACCAGTTCGCGGGCTATGAGGCTTCATTGTAGATGTTGAAATACTCCGACAGCGAATCCAGTGCTGCTGTTCATATTGCACTCGACTTGCGCGGTATCTTTCAACCCAGGAATGAGTTACCCCTTTCGGCCCCAGCCAGTTTATCAGTATGTAAATTCTCCTTAAATTATCCTGCACAGAGAATAAGTTGTTTGGTAATGAGTACAAAGCAACTGATCATACACAGCAATTTATCTGAGATGAAAAACAAAATTCTCTCAACCTGTTTACAAGAAAACTATAGAGACAGTTGAGGAGAATTCAGCAATACGCCGCAAGGCGTGTTTCGGGCTGAAAGGGTTAAGAGAACGGCAATGGTCTCTTTTTCTTGTCATGTGACAGTTGTTTCCGCCGATCTTCACACTGTTCGAGGTGCGCAATTTTTTCCGGCTTCACGCCAATCACAGGCGTGTATTTTAGGATTTGTTGCATGAATATAAAACAAAACAAAAATTTGTTGCGGATAGTAGAAGTCCAATCTTTTTCCACAATTAGCAAGAGAAAATTGTGTTGCGTGAAGGGTTGCTCAAGCAGGTGGTACTAGGCGCAAAAACACATCACAACCTACAACGTAATCTGTTAGCAGGCTCCCTACAACGCAACAGTGTTGCCCTTCAAATTATAGGAAATGCTGCTCGTATTCCCGCACATTTAGGCTTTTTGAAAATCACCGCTACACGTGTTTCGGTGCAGAACAGGTTTTGGTATGAGTCCAAGGCTATAGTATGTTTTTCTTAAAAAACGTCTACATTAATGTTTCGCAATAATTCTTTAGAATCACCACCCAGCTGTAATCGGCTATTTATTGTACTATACCGTCTCACAAAAGTAGATCGATTTTCTTAAGAACAGCTGCAACCATTCAGCTCTCGTGCAGCCAAAACAGTGGTATCGGCTTTCTGTATGTCTCAACCTAGAAAACATGCTAAGATCTTCAGTCAAAATATTTCAGTTATTTTACAACATGTTCTCAAATCACCTCGGGTTGAGGTGAGAACAGAACTGGGCTAAATTTCGGAACCGAAATAAAATTTCAGTTGTCGGCTAAGGCGATCACTAACTCCTTTTGTAGCATCTAGGTTCATTCAATCAGCCACGCCACCGCATGCATCACACATCACACAACCACACAGATCGTTGTTATGAAAATGAAGGTCTTCTGATAGCACAGCGTCAACCAGCTGAGGCTGTACCCAAGAATTGTACTTGCATGCTGTTGTAATTTTAAAAAATTCTTATATTCGTAAAGGATATGTTTAAACAGTTATCTTTTTTTCTCGGCCGTTTCGAATCGTTTCGATTCTTGCCTGCTGAAAAGGAGACTGCTGTGCATGCAGCTCGCTAAGATCGGAGCGTAGTTTTTGTACCTTTAAATAACAAGAAAAAACTAAATCAAATTTTTAAATTATTAGTTTCAGAGTAGTGGAACAAACTCTCGTTTTTCCATTTATAAAAAATAACATTTTTATACTTTCTGTTTCATATTTTTTTAAATAAATAACTGTGTGTTGTGTGTCGGTATACCCTCAAAACCACTTTGGTGTTGTTGCTAGAAATTGTTCCGCGAGAAAAATTTAGTCTAGTTTCATTTTTTTAATTAGTGAACGAGTGCAACTGTTAGAGTTTGAATTTACTTCAACAATATAAACTATTTAATACTGAAAAATTTGTAGTGAATTTTTTTTTATGCAGGACCCCTCGGGATATCAGCTGGTGAGCTGAATGGCCCAACATGCATACATTTTTTACATACATACATTTTTTATTTTAGTACCTCATATCACTATTTACAACATTTATACAAATGTAAAACAATTTACAGAAGATTAGGTACAGGCTACCATTAACAACCCGGAGGCTAAACTAGAAAGGTAGCTGTATGAATAAAGTTTTGTCATGTGCAAATCTCTGAAGTTCATAGCTTAATTTTACGAACAAGCCAATATAAGAAAAAGGGTGAAGCCATTTTGTCCTCGCCGCCAGTATAGCGTATTTTGTACCACATGACCTCTAGCTGCACAGGGCGTATTTTCCATTTATAGAACTGAGTTACTGCTTTTTAGCTGAAGTAAAATTGAACGGTTCTTGTGAAACAAAAGGCGTGTATATTTTTAAATAAAACACTTAACTTTAGGAATTTCGTCATTAAATTAAAATATGTCGGTTTTGCTTGATAACGTGAACTTTCACTGGATAAGTGAATTATTGTTACAGCTATAATAAAACGCGGTAGATTCATTTCAAAGTTATCGAATACATGGTAACAGTGAAGGCCGGGGTGGATTGCTATTATGAGGTATACATGTAGGATGCAATTAAGTTTGGGGGCTGAGTCATGTCTTTCCTTCTGACATGAACGCAGCTACTTAGACAAGAAAGTCTTTAAATAATTTGATTCTATTTTGCTCTCGCAAGTAATGAATGGACAAGATCTGTTGCATAACTGACAATCTTATATAGAACTAACGAACATTTTACAGTGTTCCTGTAAACCCTTTGATAATCAAAGGAAAGCGAAAAAACATTGTGAATGTATAAGTTAAATAAACAGAGCTAACTGCAAGAGGCCTTGGTTTTATTTTAAAAACGTGATTAATGTTTCAATTTGTACATTCTGAAGACCGCCTGGCTACTTTGCAATTAAGTTGTAAATACCGCTCCCAATTTGTGATAATATTTACAAAGACTTGATAGCCCACTTGATTTACGTGGGTACAATATGATAGGATCTTTATCATGACGATAACACGCCTGCTGTGTGAACTTTTACGTTTGTAATTGCACTGTAATTGGTTTCTCTATTACCCATCTTCATCCGACAAAAAAGGGACTGAAACGTTTAAAAGAGTACGTAATAATCGCAAAATAAATGGGCTATTTTACGCTATTGCTTTATCAGTTGCTAAATCACGAAGCCAAAGCAAGCTTAGTTCAATTTTTGAAGCTTTCAATTAAAACTTGATACGCCATAATCCCATTATGTACTCCAAATCTAGCAGGTATTTAGTCTGTTTTAATTAGTTTTCCATGCTGCTATTTTTACAAGTTCTGCTTTTGAAAAAATGGAAGCATGCAGGTTTTGAGCAATAAATAACATGCAAGCAGGTAGTGTATTTATATCAGTCATCACCTGGGCTGGATGCAACCCTGGACTGAAGCAAGACTCCAAGCTGCAAGACTTCACTTAACTCCTTTTATCTCTCTTCGCAGAACCTGAAAAGATCGGTGTTACTCCGTGACAGATCGTGCACCAGGAAAGGAAGATTTCAGCCGTTGCTACATTGAATTGAAAAGCTCTTTTAAAATCGATAGAGCAATCCAGTTACGGAAAACAACCTGCTTCGTAATAACACAGCCAACAGCGTCAGTAACACAACCAATCAGTCAGCGGGCTGGTAGATTTCTTCAATCAGTTTCACCAGAACATTGGATATAGATACTGTGCCAATAAAAACAATACTGTATATTGAGAAAAGATACTGTTTTTCTTTCGCCGCAAACGTCACTTCGCTGAGTGAGGGGAAAAAAAAGATCATTTACAAAACATTCCATCAGCTGTTCCTTTCAAGTATAACAAACAACTCCGGTATTCGTTCGACAATTAACCACTGAATGTGTAGAAAAGGCTGCTAGATTGCCTTAGAACCCGTAACTGGACATTAACGTGTCAAAAGAAACGAAGCCAGTTCGCGTGTTTATAATGAACGCCACTTTTCCAAACACTTTTCTAGGACTTGATAATTTGACTACCGAAAATGTCTCCTATCCAAATACTGGTCAAGAGACAAACAGCACGGGCAATAGTCTGCACATGAAGATAACCAAGTGGACACTTTATGCAGTGATATTTTGTGTCAGTAGCGTTGGTAACGCACTGGTATGTTTTATCATCCTGAAGAAGAAAAGAATGAAAACGGTGACAAATTACTTCATTCTCAATCTGGCCATTGCGGATTTAACGCTGACACT
>JAOBYE010332983.1:0-15161 GCA_025403585.1 Parazoanthus swiftii | reverse complement strand
ACTTTTGGAGCAGCCCAAGGCAATGACCTGTTTTGACAATGCTTCTGGAACATTAAGATTACTACAAAGAGTCTAGCAGTTTTGAAATATAAAACATTTTCATTACACACAAGTTTCCTCCGTTCCAGCACTTCAATAACTTTTCCATATTTCAAGTTTATCACTACAGTTGAACTATTGACAATGACAAGGGTACTAATAAAAGCGTATTCTTGTATACCGACGTTCCCTTATTGCTCAAAGATGCTTTACACGAACTGAAATATGCAACTGCATAAAAGGACGAAAGAGTAAAGCAAGCATTGAAAAAGTACACGGAAAAAAATTATTTGAAAGAACTATTTAACAAAAAAGCCCCTTTTATTTTTTTTAAATTAGTCAATGGAAGAGGCGTTTTTTGTTCTCGCAGACTGCTCCAAAGGTCAGGGGAAGAGAGCATATATTTTAAGATGTTCAGCAGATGCAATCCAAGAACCATTGATTTTTGTTTGATGTCATGATCAGTCCACATTCTTCCGATATCATCGTCGGGTTTTCTAACAAACACACACTGCACTCAAACGGCAGTTTTAATTTTCCAATAACTTTTGGCTTTTCTTTTCCTTTTATTAATATCAATGTTTTCTGATCTTTTTATTTGCAATGTTATACCCCTTTTTCAGGTTTTTGGGCTAATTAACTCAAATTCTTTTACTTTGCTCCTTTTCATATGCAACTCCAATTCCCCAGGTATATTCCGAAAACTGCACGTCGTCAGTTTAGAGCTACCAGGAACTGTTCCCGCCACAAAATGATCGTGAAGTTCAGCGCAGTAAAATGGTATGACGTTATGACGCCGAAGGAGTTCAACGCCTATCGCTGTGACGGTGACTGCGTGTTCCCCCTTGGTACATCGTCGAATCCGACCAATCACGCTCAAATTCAATCTTTGCTGTCAATGCAAGGCAAAGTTATAAGCCCGTGTTGTGTTCCATCAGAGCTGGGTAGTCTCGCCGTTTTGTATTTTGATATGCATAATGACGTCTGTTTAAGAGCCTTAAATGAAATGATCGTAAAACAGTGCAGTTGTAACTGACATAATGCTGCTACCAAGCTAATACCGCAAGCAGTCACCTTTTGGAAAATCCATCCAGATGTACATTAAGCTACACATAAGCTTTTTATCGGACCAGTTGAAATATTGAAGTTTTTTTTCAGGTCATATATTCAAAACATATCTTGTTAATTAGTAAAAGCAATTATAGTACGTCGCTTTGTGTACAGCAAAAGATAACGTAATTTGGTCCGTCAGACTTATCGGGCTCGAACTGCGTGACCCCTACCCTGTTTTTGCCGCATTTTTTGAAACGCTAGGCATTTTGCCGACTAGCTTGAATACGTGAGTATGAATTTTTTTTCATAAACTGATTGTCTTTTCAATTGACTGAATTAGTTTGATTTAGCTTTATTTGACGTATTACACAAATGTGACGATCGGTCAAGTTAACTTGAATTCAAAACAGGTTAATACAACTTTTAGGTGGGTCATGACAATGTTTGCGTAGCAAAGCTAAGTGCATGTTCAATCCTAAGTGAAACCAGTCATGGTTTCTCCCTCAGTGGCTTCAGTAAAACCGAACCAAGGAACAGAGGGCAAACCCGGTTTACACATGAATGATTTAATTTGACCTGTTCGGAAGTCAACCATATTTCACGTTTTTTAAGCTACGCAGCCAACATGTCAGGGAAAAATGGCTGAGTTACCTCATTTCTGTAAAATGTTAAATCTAAACTTCATCAAACTAGAAACTGTATTGAATAAACATTTTCCAAAAATAAAGCAGAATCATTGGTTTTGAAATTAAGTGTGCCGGCATGCAGGACTGCATGAATCAACGTAATGTGACTTACCAAATCATACTTGCCTCTTAAGAGCTGTAGAGCTTCATTAGACAGGGACATATTGCAAAGGTCATGCGAGGAATTTATTGATTGGGAACAATTAAGTTCGAAAAAAAAACATAATTGGACAAGACGAAAGACGTTGTTGCCCGCTATCTGGGACTGTCGACGTTCAACATTTTGATTTATTTTGACATATACTATTGGAAATAGTTAGAAAACATCTTTTTATGTACAAAAACTATGAAATGACAAGAAAAAACAACAAATCGTAAGTTTACAATCGTTTAATTTATTTTTTAACATTCGCTGACATTTCAAAAAAAGGGAATAACCTTGAAGACACAATCTAGTTCGCATCAAATGCTTGGTTTACAACCAAGAGACAAAACTATATACCGTAAGGTTAATCCCTCAAAGTTTCTAGGGTTAAGTAACGAATGAATGTTTGCTAGGTTAAAATAAAAGGCTACAAGCAGCATTGCTTGGGCCTTACCGCATACTTGGTAGTTTTCAAATACATTGAAGCAGAGTATATTTTGATCTCACTTGCTCACTACCTTTTATAAAAGAAAATACTTGCAGCATTGATGATAATAGTGCATTGATGATAGCAAATAAATAAAATGCTGGATTTGAACTTATGTTTCTATTCACTAGTTCAGTCACATTTAATTTTGGTTTCTAATTTGGCATTTTGAGTAAGTTACATCTAGTCTCAAGAGCTGTGATAAATACAAGTCACTATTGACAATGCAGATATGACCAATTGCAGTACAAGAGCACATTTTACACTCAAAGGCCCAGGCATTATCATAACTAGATGAGAATCGCCTATATCTCAACTGGAACACAAAATAATGTTATATCAATGTGTACCACCAATATTAATACTTGAGCTAAATAACCACATCCTCTACAGAAAAGCATTGTTCCTCTTCAAGCCCTCACGCTAACAGCACCAAAACATTTTTGATATGTACTGTCTGCATGTGTGTAAGTGTATGTGTATGTACGATCTTACTTAAGATTGCACTTAACCACAAGTTAATTCTAGAGAAATGTTGCACTGACACTGTGTTCAACAGTAAACCTACACTGCTAACTTTGCAACTGTGAGACGATTCAGGATTTTAGAGCCAGTCTACGTAGAGCTAAAATGTATAGAGGTATCACTAAAATATTGCTTACACCCGACGATAAAAACATAAAACTCAAATGCTTTTCGCTATGCAACAACAACAACAACAACAACAACAATTATAATCAGAGAAAGAGTTAGTTGCTGGTCACCTAGAACAGCCATAAGGGATATACAACCCAGGCAACCAGAATCTTCGACTAATTTTAGATACCTAAAGGTTCTGTCGGTACAACAGAAAGACAAACAAAATAGTAAAGCACGGGGAGCAAAATATGAAAAGCGCAGACAACACAAAAAACCAACAACAAATGTTTACAGATATTCAATATTCGTATGGAGCGATAGTGGGATATTCACAAAAACAGTCGTTCTAAAAGCCTTAGTTATAAGTCAGTCTAAAGCATTGAGCTGTTGCGCTCAGTACTTTGAAATAAGGTAACTTTAAAGCTTTGAAGGATAGTTTTTGAAGTTTATTTCGATTGAATTCCATACTTTGGCTCCTATAATTCTTGAATTTAAATCTCCATAGTTGGTTCTTGCTTTAGGAAGTGAATTATAAGCGTGCTTGGAGGAGAGCCTTGGATTATGGTTTTGTACTTTATTGATTAAAACCAAACAAATATCAAAAATTGCGGGAAGTAATTTGTTGTTAAAATTAAACATAAATATGCTGACATTAAAAGTGACTAGATCGAAAATTTTAGTAGGTAAATTAATTTGAAGAGTGGAATAGCATGTTCATCAAGTTTCGCAAAGGTTATTATTAACTTTAACAACACGTTTTTGTAACATAAACAAAGGCTTTACGTTAGATGGTATGTATTCCCCCAGACAACTGAACCATAAACAAGAAAGGGAGAAACTCATTCATAACAAAGATTAGCGAGGACATAAAGGGTGAGAAAGTAGCGCATCTTTGAAAGAATGCCAATACCTCTCTTGATTTTTGCAGAAATATAATGCATACGCTTTTCGAGTTGAAGTTTGAGCCCAGCACAATTTTTAGTGCCAAGATATTTAATACAGGCATTTCTTTTAAAGAGGTATCATTTAAAATATAAAATTTTGCAGAACAATTGACCTTTCACTGCGGGGATGGAATAGAACATAACTATGATTTATCAATTCTCAGAGCCGGATACTTTTTTTGTGCAAAGCCAGGTTTGAACATATGTAAGTTCAACGTTTATTATCGTTTCAAGTTGTCCAAGGTTCTTAATTATGGTAAAAATATAGGTTTGAAGCATCCGTACGTAAGTGTAAGTCTAAAGACTTGGTACAGTTGCAAAAGCCATTGATATATACAAAAATGAACCTTGAGACACACCGCATGAAATTGACAATACTTCAGTGTTTGTGTTTCCGACAGAAGTAAACTGTTTTCTATATGGATCGAAATTCTCACCAACCTAGGTCTAAGCCTTTTACACACGTACAGAGAAGAGCATATCAATCGTTTTTGTAGTCCACTAATCAGACTAAATAATCATCTCCAAAAATATCTCCAAGAGTTCTAAAGATCTCATCAAGAATTCTAACTTTCTTGACTTAATTTTCAAATTATTGAAACACAAATATATAGCTAACACAAACTGGGAAATTACTAAAAATAACGCTTTGTATGCAACTGCATGTTTTGAAAATTACTGATCTTTTAATTGTTAAAATAATCTTTTAAAAGAAACTGCAACAGCAATCTAAGCTTATTATCATTAAAATTTCATTACATATATTAAATTATCAGTAAAACACAAAACTACATTATTTTTAAAAAAACTGTTTTTCTTGATTGCCGCGTGGGGCCCCAGTGAGGATTATTGGCTTTTTAAATGCTTCTTTAAAAGACCCCCGGGCTGTTATTATTTAATTAAGAGATTCTGGAAGATCATTCCATAAAGCGGCATCACTTTGAGATAGTCTGCTCTCGATTGTGATAACCGTATTTTCTAACCGGGTTCATATTCTCTGACAGTGAGTGAACACTACGGAGTTGACGAAGATGTTTCAAAACTCAACACTTCCGCCGGCGGAAGTATTTAGGTTTTCATTTTTCCGCGTACCTATAATGAATGTCAATGACGAACACATAACCTACACGATTTCCAGGCTTGGGAGGGCAAAACTTACCTTATGATAAAGTGGCTTAAAACTTAAATAAAACATTTCTGTCAAGTTCAAGAGGCTAAAAGCAAGATACAATAACACTCGGATACTATAAAATGGACCTCGTACAAATCAGGCACAGAAAGTACTTTCAAAAGCAAAAGGAAGGGTTAAAAAATGCTTTTCAAGTTCTATGTAGGGTGCACCTTGGCGCTGATTTTGCAGCGTTTTCAAGCAACAGCAGCAGTTACAAAGTCTCTCAAGAGTGTCCCAGACTTCATGTTACAACTGTATAGGAGCACAGCTAATGCAGATGGAACTATCAAAGATTCAGCACAAGCCTATTCCCACTTGGTGCGAGCTTATCGCAGCACAGGTAAGCAAACTCCATTCATCTCCAATCCATTGAAAGAAAAAGATGCGTTGTTTTGCAACATTTAAACTAAAAGTAGTGTCTGTGTATATAACGAAATCGCATATCAAACCAATTCAGATGCGAAGTTGCATTGGTCTCTCGCAATATTTCAACAGGGGTTCTCAGTTCAAAGATCAAAATGTGTCGAAATAAATGTTTTCTTTTCAGTCTCAACCGAAGGCATGTTCTTAACATTTTCTTAAATTTTGGTCATTTTTATAACCAGCTTTCTTTTACATGCAAAGCATAAAAGTGTAATGGATAAACTTTTGCAAATCATAGATAAGTTGTTCTTTAAAATGTCTCAAGTTATAGAAAAAGACTGAAAGTCTAAGGAGAACGCAATCCGAAAACGCTACAAAAAACAAAGCTAACTTTTCAAAGAACACTTTTAAGTAAGTGCGCTATATCTATTCACTTTATATGAGACATAGGTTTAATTGGGTTTCATTTAATTGTAATTTTATATATGCGTTGGTTCAGTCGCTGCTATTTCTAACAAGAGAAATTTTGTTCACCTTGTTGACAAAAAAGACCGGAGCTTTCGTTGGCTTAGCTACATAATTCCGAAAGTTTTTTTTGGAATTTTAGATATCCAAAAGATTTTTAGAAAATCTCGGGATTTTTAGAAAAAAAATTGATAGTTCTAAAATTTTAGAGCACGGCGGCGTTTTAGCAAAACTTTAATGGCAAAAACATGGAAAAACTGAAGTTATTATTTGTGTATTCCAATATATACTTACGAAGCACTCATACCCTACACAACAAATCAGCGGTTTTTCATGGGAATCGTCAACTACATTGCAAATTATCAGCACCTTTAACAAAAAGGGGTCTGCAGTGCATCTAGCGGTGGTTTTTCACCGAAGTTTGAGGTTCCAAATCTTTGTTGGTAACAAATATACTGAGAATTTTCAGGAATTTTAGAGAAATTTGGGAGAATTTTTGACAATACGGGAAGAGCTTTAGAGCTTCCGCAAAGAATTTTAGGCCATTTTTCGGGAATTATGCAGCTAAGCCTAAGCATGTTCAACTACACTGTATACAATACCTCATGTAAGTGTTCAAGAACTCAGTATTTTGTGCTATTTTTGATAAAATAAGTAGCACCTTATGGAGTTGTCTTTCTTAGGTACAACTCAAAAGGATACCTTGTTCTTCAACCTTACTAGCAACCCCGCTACCGAAACTGTTTGGAAAGCAACCATCAATCTGTATAAAAAGTTATCATCCACGCCACACACTTCTTCCCTTCGTGAACGTGCTACCGTCACAGTCGTGGATGTCGCCACAGGATATGTCGTGGCGAGCCAAACTGTATCCACTCGCGGCCAGGGCTGGTTGACAATGGATGTCACAAGCCTTGCGAAGAGGTGGCTACAGCAACCTCATACTAACCAGGGAGTTCAAGTAAGGACGGATAAAAAGAAAGGCAAACTGAAAGGTGTAATGAAGAAGTTATTGTTGGAATACGATTCGAAAAACACTACTTTCGGACCCCTGCTGGTCCTGTACGCCAATGACAGTGATAACGTAATTAGATCTATGACTGTGAGGTACGTATTATAAAGTATCACAACTTTAGTTCCTTGAATTAAACTCTGTGAACATTAAAGCAGTTATTAAGATGGTAATAGTTCCAGTAGGTATCGAGGTTATTCTTCCGATTCTGCTGGCTTTTGTTGTTTCAGTCTTAAAATTCAACAAGAATCTACACACGTTTTTCGGTTTGCAAGACTTTAATTTAGACTCAATCTCCTTTCCGCAAGTATTTTCGATTTACGTATCCAAACATAGGCCCGGAAGAGTTTGTGTCTTTGGCAGCCATTTATATGCTATTTACGATTCATTACTAAAAATCAACGTACGTTCCGATTCTTCGGTTTGAAATCAGTCAAAACTCTTTAGAAGAAGCACAATCTAGTTTTAAAGCATAAATGCAGAAAAGTAAGCCAAATTTATGCTTGGACTATTTTACTATTATTAACAATAGAAATAACAATGACAATGTTTTTGTTTTAGGTATGGTTGGTTTATATAAGTACGAGAAGTACATTTTTACATTTACGCAAGATTGTCATCTTTTTGTCTATGTTACATTGGACATTGGTCTAATTTTGCCATTTCCACTTAAATAACAAATGCATGCTTTTCGTACAATATTTCGTTTTCTTTCTTAATCTTCAACTTATTATTTCAAATGTTCGAGAAAGGTAGCGTAAGGTAATGAAGTGTGCATGTTTCCATTTACAAAAGTAGACAAAACAATTTTATTTTAGATTTGAACGATTAAGCGTATGTGATTTTTTGTCTGTCTGTGAAATCCTAAGCAGAACTTGCGTATGAATTTAGATCAGTATTTGACAGTACACTGATTTAAGGTAAGGACACACCTCGAGCAGTGTTTTCAGTTATCAGTTCGTTGCTTCGTTAAAATGCGCCAGATACCTAGTATAATCCTATATATCACTTTATAAATCATATATAAATCACTATATATCAGTTTATAAAAGTCCGCTACTGAGGGTGTAGGTCATTTTTGCGAAACCATCTCTATAGGTGAGAACCAACACTTTGTTTACGACTTTACATTCTTCTTCAAACTGTTAATTTCTTCTGAGAAGAATGTTTTAAGGTTATTTTCTATGGTTAATGGTTTGCAAACCTTGTGTCTAAAACACAACCCCAAATCTTGTTTGTTACCTTTCAAATTGTAAGATGACTGCTGTTTTATAATGCCCATTTCATATAACTTTCTGTTTTCTTAATGATCATGTTTTCCGGCGTTTGAAATATTAGTACCTGTTTCCAATCTCTTGGGATGTCACCTATGAGTGACACGTAAGGCTAACAATGAATGCTATAATTTTGTTTGTTATCAATTCCTCGTAGGATAAAAGGCTTCCTATTGTCCGTATTAAATCGTCTATCCATCCTCCCCCCTCCCCACCCACAAACACACACACCCAACCCCTCTTACCACCAAAATGATTTGTCGTTGATTGCTTTGTATCAGTTGTTCTTTATAGTTTCTGGATGTATATTTTGTAAATTAGTTCGTATTTTGTATTGCAATTGCAACCGGCAGCTGGTAACTCTATATTTCATGTTTTAAGTTACACTGGACGATAAGCAGATATTGTAATGGGATTGTTTTTCATTTAAGATGCTCTTCGTTGAACAGTCCTTTTACCCATAAAATTTAAAGATTTTTGTTCTTTAGAAGAATCTCGGGAACAGTAAGTCCGTCATTCCTAGCATTTTGAATTAATGTCGATATTTTAACTTTTGGAGCAGCCCAAGGCAATGACCTGTTTTGACAATGCTTCTGGAATATTAAGATTACTACAAAGAGTCTAACGGTTTTGAAATATAAAACATTTTCATTACACACAAGTTTCCTCCGTTCCAGCACTTCAATAACTTTTCCATATTTCAAGTTTATCACTACAGTTGAACTATTGACAATGACAAGGGTACTAATAAAAGCGTATTCTTGTATACCGACGTTCCCTTATTGCTCAAAGATGCTTTACACGAACTGAAATATGCAACTGCATAAAAGGACGAAAGAGTAAAGCAAGCATTGAAAAAGTACATTGAGACAATTTATTTGAAAGAACTGTTTGACAAAAGAGCCCATTTTAGTTGTTTTTTAAACAAGTCAATGGAAGAGGCGTTTTTTTGTTCTCGCAGACTGCTTCAAAGGTCAGGGGAAGAGAGCATATATTTTAAGATGTTCAGCAGATGCAACCCAAGAACCATTGATTTTTGTTATATGTCATGATCAGTTCACATTCTTCCGATATCATCGTCTGGTTTTCTAACAAACACATACTGCACTCAAACGGCAGTTTTAATTTTCCAAAAACTTTCGGCTTTTCTTTTCCTTTTTATAATATCATTGTTTTCTCTTCTTTTTATTTGCTATGTTAAACCCTTTTTTTCAGGTTTTTTGGCTAATTAACTCAAATTCTTTTACTTTGCTCATTTTCACGTGTAACTCCAATTCCCCAGGTATATTCCGAAAGTTGCACGTCGTCAGTTTAGAGCTACCAGGAACTGTTCGCGCCACAAAATGATCGTTAAGTTCAGCGCAGTAAAATGGTATGACGTTATGACGCCGAAGGAGTTCAACGCCTATCGCTGTGACGGTGACTGCGTGTTCCCCCTTGGTACATCGTCGAATCCGACCAATCACGCTCAAATTCAATCTTTGCTGTCATTGCAAGGCCAGGTTACAAGCCCGTGTTGTGTTCCATCAGAGCTGGGTAGTCTCTCCGTTATGTATCTCGATAAGAATAATAAAGTCTGTATAAGAACCTTTACTGAAATGATCGTAAAACAGTGTAGTTGTAACTGACATAATGCTGGGACCAAGCTAAAACGCAAACGTCAACAAAGATGGTTTGAAATTGGTATCGCTCTTTAATATATTCAATTATTGTTAGCCTCCAACGCTGTCACAGTACTGTCAGTTGCCATATATAGCTGTGACATTGGTGTCACTATCATTGTTATATTCAGTTAGTGTTAGTCTCTATTGCTGTCACAGTACTTAGCTTCCAGATTATCGTTATGTAGATAAACCTATACTCATTGAAAATATCTCTTTGCAAATACACAGCTATATCTGACAGCGGTATAACAGCGATAATTGTTAATGTTCACTACTGGCACAGTGATGTTGAAACTGTTGTGGCAGCGTTTGTTTTTAACAGCGATTTGACAACAGTATGACATTGATGATAGCGATGATAGTTACGGAGCTGCAACGGTAGTATCAACAGTGATGCAGCAGCAATGGAAGTGACAGCGTTGCGATAACGATGTCCTCTGAGCTGTAACAGGGATGTAAACTGACAGTTACGCCGAATGACAGCGCTGTACAAACTAGTGGTGTAAAACGATAGCACTGTAAGTTCACATCACTGTCACATCGATGTACACATTATCGTAGCAGTGCTAGCACTTACATAACCGTTACTGCACTGTTAAGAACTTTACTGTTGCATCAAAGCTACTTATCATTTTCAAGATTACAGTGATGTGCTCTTTCAGTATATACTGTCATATCCTTCCTGTGTACAATAATGTTATCGACTGGGTAGTAACAGAGACGAAAGTGCCAGTACCTTTGCAGTAATGTGGGCACCGATGTGACAGTGATGTGAAGTGACAGCGCTGTCAGATCACATCACTGTTTCATTAGTTTCTACAACATTATTACAGCGCTGTCACTTCACATTGCTTCTTACGGTGCTGTTAGTTTAACAGTCTTGTTGCAACGCAGCATTGCTGCTGCATCACTGTTGATACCGTCACTGTCACAGTGATTTATGTGCTACTGCTATTGCTAACACTGTAACAGTGCAGGCATTGTATATTGACTGCATGCTGGCACATCGCTGTTAAAAACCATCACTGTCACATCAGTGTGAACATCATTGTGGCATCAGTGTTATCAATAGGACGCCGCATCAATTACGCCACTAAAATGCTCGCAAAGCATGTTGGGATTGAGAAGCGGACAAACACGCGGCTCTGCAGGAGGCAGACACGATCAGTTCACAATTACCCCACCTTTTTTCTAGTTTCCGCTGTTTTGTGTTTAGTTCTTGAAAATGATATCTGAAATTGTTCAAAAAACCTGTTATTGGTTTGATGATTGTCCGAATAACAATCCCACAAAGCAATGCGTAAATCTATTTTTAGACCTGATGCAGAGCCGTGTTACTGCTGTTACACCACTGTCAGGTTCTAGCTGTGTGTACGTACATATTCCAACATCTATAAAAAAAAAATATTTCAGAAGCTCAAATAAATCAGTTGTACAAAAGCCCATAATGATAACCTCAAGGAGTTTATAAAAAAGAGATACAATTGCAGTCTAAAATATAAGCCCTTAGCTTACCCTAAGGCAGAGCCGACACCCAAAGGTTGGATCTTGTTTCCTTCGTCTTCACTTTTATGGAGAATGGAGTAAGAGACTTCAAAACCTTGAAGAGTGATTCCTTCTAAATTCCAGCTTACAAACACCTTATAGAAGTAGAAGTTGCTCGACATAGCTTACGTGACTAGATGTATCTCACGCAAAATAGGAAATAGGACTAAATATTAACTAGTAAACACAAACATATAATCTAATGCTGCAGTTAAATAAATATAAACATATGTTTAACTGCATTTTTTTCATTACCCTCAATGCTCACATCAGGGCAGAGTGCACTGTAGCACCAATATTATTAGTGCTGAAAGTATTTTCTTTTTACGAAGGGTAGTGATCGAGTGAGATCAAAGTACACTCAACAACAACAAAAACAAAAATAACAATTGTATTGCAAATGGAAGTAAAACGTGCTCTTGTATTGCAATTGATCATAGTTGCATTGCCAGTATTCATTCAGTTGTAAAACAATCAACAAGCATATCTCACGCATTACCAGATGTAAACCACATGCACTTAAAAGGTCAAAATAGCTAAAAAAAAGAAATGTCAGCTAGTAAATACGAACATATATTCAACTGCATTTTGTTTTCCACACCTTCGATGGTCACATCAGTGCAGAGTGCACTATAAGCACTGTTATTATCAGTCTATAGAAGTATTTACCAAGTGAAGTGATCGACTGACATCAAAATATACACAACTTACAACTTAGAATATATACCCTCATTTAGATTAACTCTAATATCGAGAGGGCTGTCAGCGGTTTACTTAATGCCTGTGAAGGTGAATTGGCACTTTCGCTAATCTTATGACTGGCATGGAGGACTGTCTAAAGGAGTTTACAGTGTCAGAAGACACAGCGTCCGGAAGAAGGGAGTTCCAGAGTCTAATAGATCTTGGGAGAAAAGGGAAAAAAAATCTGTAAAGGGCTGAATGCTAGATTGTAGCTACTGATAGTTTTCCTTGTGCCGTCTAGTAGCCCTAACATAGCTGGAGCGGGTGATTTCAGCAGAAAGATTACAGTTTACAATGTAGATTAAGAAGAAGTCTATTTTCCAAGCTGTTCCAACCCAGTCCTTCAACTAGGCCAGTTGTGCTAGTGGTGATTTTGTAATCGCAACAAACAAAGCGAGCTGCGTTTTTCGGAACCTTCATCCAATCTGTTTACGTCAGTATCAAGATGTGGACTCCAAGCAGCGGAAGCATTTTCGAGTGAGGGTCTCACAAGTGACAACAACAACAACAACAATATACTTTGCTTTATAAAGGGTGCGCCTGATTCAGACTATCAATTACCAAGCATACGGTAAGGCCCGAACTAGGCCAAGAGTAGTCTCTTGTTTTTACAGTTTTAAATCAGAAGAAGCGATGATTATTTTTCAATAAAAGCGGTGCAAGAAGAATAGTTATAATACATTGGTTAATATTTGAGCTTCGTTCAAATTCTAAGATTATCTTTGATAATCGTGGGGGGGCAGAAAGTGCCCGCGCCGATTTCAACTTTTAATAACTTTACTTCTGTTCATCCGATAGTGCTCGCATTTTCTGACTTTTACTAAAATTTATCATAGATTATTTTTTATGATAAAATTTTATCATTAGAGGACAACTCGTTTCCATGGCAACGGTTTTATTGACAGCCGTTTTTGGTTATTTTTACTAAAATATATTTCTTTTAACATTTTTATTCTATTTTATGACAATTTTGATATATGTGTGAATACTAAAGGTAAGAAACATAAAATTAATAATCTATTATTATTATTAATGACTATTGCTTAATTTGTGACGTCATTATTATTGCCCAATAATTTGTCGACAAATCTAGATTACAGCTTTCCTAATGTTTGCTTTATCTTTCTTTTTTGCTTGGTTTGCAGTTTCCAAGTAATTATTACAAAGGGTTAAACAAACTAAGCAAAGTAAAAATGGAGAGAGGAAAATTTAAATTATATTTTTATCTAAACCATTCCAAAAAACTAATACAACCAAAGTTAACATTCATACATCTCATAAATATTTATTTGGAGTACAAAACGAAACTTGCAAATTATTTTGATTTGTTTTAAGTGTTTTCGGAAAAATGCAATTTTTTACCTTTATGACGTCATAATGACGTCATAATGACGTCACATGTCAATCAGAATACTCCAAATTAATTGTCTCCTGATTATCTATCGCTGTACCAAATTTGGTTGTAATATCTTAAATAGCTTTGAAGTTATGGGCCGCGGGCACTTTCTGCCCCCCCTCATGACAGAACAGCCTCCAAAAGCCCATATCAAATAGGGTTAAACTAGACCATTATGGAGTTAGAGGAGTGGCTAAGAACTGGTTTATTTTTTATATCTTAGTAATCGTAAGCAAATTACGATTGTGAACAATGTAACTTCTTATCAACAAGATATTTTCTGTGTAGTTCCACAAGAATCTGTTCTTGGCCCTTTGCTCTTTTTGCTCTATATAAATGATTTCCATTTGTGTTCTGATCTTTTTGAATTTCATTTGTTTGCCGATGATGCCAATCTTTTCTATAGACACAAACATTTAAATGCACTTAAGAATCTAACATAAATTGTGAAAAAGCAAAGGTTCATACTTGGCTTTGTGCTAACAAACTCTCTCTAAATATAGAAAAATCCAAATTTGTTCTCTTCCACCCCTCTCAACGCAATATTACTCAACACTTTAATTTGGCTATAGATGACAAAATAATTCAACAAGACAATTGTATTAAATATTTGGGAATTTTTATTGATTCAAATTTAAGCCGGAAATCACACGTCGACTGCCTAGCTAAAAAAGTAAAAAGAAGTATGTATTGGGCTACTTTCTAAACTTCGTTATTATGTTAATTCTACGATTCTCATTAATTTATATTACAACCTGATTTACCCATTCCTAATTTATGGTATATAATTGCTTGGGGTAACATTTACCCAACTACTCTTCAACCATTATATGTTTTACAAAAGAAAGCAGTACGTTTTATTACGTTCTCAAAATTTGATGAGTACTCAAGCCCTATATTCAAACAATTATGTATTATTAAATTACTTGATCTTGTGACCTTAAGTATTTCAGTATTTATGTATAAATTCCATAACAAGTTATTACCTTCTACCTTCAATTCCCTCTTCACATCTGTTAGCAAAATACATAGCTATAAAACAAGAGCTGCATCAAGACAGTCTTTTTTTCTACCTAAGGCCAGAACAAATTATGGTAAATTCAACATAAGATTTCAGGGACCTAAAATTTGGAATTCAATCAATCATCAAGATAAATCGTTCTCTCTTAACCAGTTTAAGAAAAAGATTAAAGATGAAAATTTTTGCAAGTCTTAGATTTCATATTGCCATAACCTCAGCATACATGAAATATACATACCATACTTCCAGAAGATAACAAGACTGATGATAGTGTGCTCTTTTCTTTTCTTTTTCTTTTCTTTTTTATTTCTTTCTAAGTGTAACTGTAATCTTAATTTATTTTGTATTTATTTACAACAAATCTAAATCTATTGTTCCCAAAATTACCTTTGCAAATTAGCTCCGACCGAAAAATAGTTTTTAATTTCATAATGCAATACAACTTCCAAGCATTTTTAGCTTTCAAGTTATTTTTGGAAGTTGGTACCCTAAGATATTTAAATTTTTCTACAAAAA